>VZSZ01005587.1:309486-333626 GCA_013398815.1 Ibidorhyncha struthersii
CCCCTTACGTATCTTGTGTCTTTTTGGCTTCAGTCCAAAAAAGCTCCAGGAGACCAGAACTGTAGACCAGTTCTGTAAGTTTGTGTCATTGTTCGAATTTTTACAAGATGGGTTTTTGCAAAAAATACATGAGTCAGTTCCTTCTCACACCATTTTCACACTCATGCAGCAAAATTAAACTGTCACAAAATGTTCCTCTGCTTTCTCTGCTGATATTTTGTGCTATGAAATGGAGAACTACATCTCTTTCTCCTTTCATCTGTTGCAAAGATGCAAAACACCCTGACGTTCAGGGTAAAGATTGAAAACCATAAGGACAGTTTCTTATGAGCTCAGAAATGGGTCTTGTGTGTGTGTGAATATATGTATGCATGTATGTATTTGCATCCTGTGAGAAACAAACCTGAAGAAAAAACTTAATATGGGGTTATCTGGGTTAACATCTGCTTCGCACAGAAGGTCAGCCTTGTGCGCAATTTCTTGTCTTACACAGATGCATGTCTGTAAGAGTTCCTATGATTCCTATAGAACAAGGTCATGACTTTGGTCAGTTCCTTGTCAGTATAAACTCATCACTTCATGGTTTTACCTCCTTTTGAAATACTGCCCTGGTACTTTTCAAGTGCCTGCTGGTATATACTAGATAACACACAGCTTTAAAGGCGATCATTTTGAACTTAATGACTTCCTCCTACCCTTCTGTTCTGCTTGAGATAGGAGACAGAACTGTTTTTACTTTTTTCTGACTTACTGTCAGCTGATCATTTCATGAAAGTTGCAGTTATTACAGGCACCCTGGTAAATGTAAAAATGTCATTGCTATATTCTCCTTGAACATACCAAGTACATAAAACTAGATATCTTGGGAGCACCATTCTTGTTAGTTTATATTTAGAGTGGTGAAGAATTAGAATAGTTGTTTAAGAAACACTTAATAGAAAATATCTCTGTGAAGTACTTGTTGAACACTCAAGACTACTGTTTTCTTCATCTGTGCAGGATGAACTCTCTTCTGCTTTCCATGATGAATCATTATGTTGCTTTGCAGTTTTTTCCCATATCTCACAAGATCCCACACAAGTTTTGAAAAGGCACCAAGAAGACACTAAAAAAAAAAAAAGGCAACTTAAATAACATACCCAGGGCTTATTTTCCTCCTCCATTTGCTGTGAAATCACAGCAAAAAAAAATATATGTATGAGCAGTTTTCTATAAATCTTATGCTAAAAGGCTGTTAAACATGAGAGGGAAAATCCTAAGGATGAGAACATGCAAATACCCTAAAGAAAATGCTGCTTTCTGAGGGGCAGACACTCAAACTTTTTATGAAGTTCAAGGAATCTGTCTAAAGTTGCAAAGTACCTTGAGACAGAAATATCTTCTTGAAGCATCCAGGCTGCTGCTAGGCAGCAGATCATAAATTACAGAATGCATAGATTTTCAGTCCTCACACTATTTTTATGTCTGGCAGAATAACTCTATCTGTTATATCTTGTTGCTACCCAAGAAGATTTATTAAGGTGAAAAGCACTGTATCTTTACTGAAAGAATAGCAGAGTACCCTTACTATATATATATGTCCTATCTAAAGCAGTTTGTATTTGTGCAGGAGGCTTATATAGTGTATTTTTTCCTGACTTGAGTGATAAATTTTTGGAAGTCCTCAGGAATAATGATCTAGAAAATGTATTTTCCCCACAAGGCTATACTTTTTTTAGCCAGTGGCTTCAGGATCTCATAAATGGTACACATTTTTAGCAGGTATAAAGCATTTTTGGAGACTGATTGCTAATGGCAAGTTAATCCATGATTAGATTGCTCCAAAAAAAAAGAGATAAAATAATCTTTTGTACTTTCTTCCTAAACTTTTAGGGTTGTGACATTGTGTCAGAGGGTCTGAAAACAGCCAGGACCACAGTGCCTTAAGATATTACCAGGGCTGGGCCTTAGGTAGTCACAATTTTGATGATGCTATTCTGCACCAACAAGGTTAGTTTCTAGGCAATAATTGATTATTCCCCTTGTGCATTATAGTATGTAGTGAATAAAATCATTGTTCATAGCTGTACCTCTTCTGCCCTTTTCCTGTCTCAATAAGGGCTACTGAAATAATGAATTTTGGAAGGCAAAGATAGCTGGGACTAACTGTTGATAAAAATGTACAACATAGTTTGTATTAGTGTTAAGATGAGGTGGTTAATACAGTTAAGTGACTTGAATAAGAACTGTGATTATTATTTTTTTTTTTATTAAACTGTCTTATTTGATAAAGGGAGGGTCATCAAGAAGAAAAAATATTTCCCCACCTTTTACAACTTCTGCTTTTGCCTTTTCAGAGAAAATATACTTCTCTTGCTTAAGAGCCAGTCCTCTAGCGTAGGAGTTATTTATCATAAACTAAAGAAAATTAGAGAAAAGTCACTGACCAGAAAAATTAAAAGCTTTTACCTCTCCCACAGTCATTTTAACTACTGACACAGAATTGTCACCATCCCTGAAGGGATTTAAGAGATATGTAGACATGGTTCTTAGGGACGTGGTTTAGTGGTGGACTCGGCAGTGTTAGGTTTAGGGTTGGACTCGATGATCTTAAACGTCTTTTCAAACCTAAACCATTCCATGATTCTATGATTGCGTGCAACTTATTCCACAAAACCTTTTGTGTATGTTTTCCCTCTGCACACGTCCCCCAAATATCATTCAGTTTTTGGGCACCATTTTAATTTTTATGTCTTCTTCAGTGCCCGCTTGCTCTCATTATTACAATACATATTTTGTCATACGAAGCACAATTTTACTGAAAATAGTTAAAAAAAAAAAAGTCGCCAAAAAGGTCTTGAAGGGATGACACTTTTGGAACTAGACAAATGTGCTTTCTGTATTTTTCCACCTACCTCTCTTATGAAAAACTGAGAATGTTAAACAGCAGTAAGAAAAAGGCCATATGGAATAGCTGTCTCCAGAATGATACTTCAATAGTTTTGCCCTGATGAGGTATTGCTACAATAAATCAACAAAATGCAATTTCTCTGAGGTAGTTGCTACTCACCAAATACTGCAGTCTAGCAAATAATCTCTGCTTGTTTTCAGCTGAATGATTTTGGGAGTAGAATGATAGTAGGTAGGCTACAGAACTCTCCAGAATTCATTTTTATAAATATGATTGATAAGAAAGGCAACTGTTTGAATTGCAGGCATATTCCAAGTAAAAGCATATACAAATTTAGATGATTAAGCTTTTACATTTTTTTGCATATTTGCTAAGCTACACTCCACATACACTTCTCCAACATATGTTGTAGTGAGAGAAAGTCAAAGATAAATCCTTACAAGGAAGTTGTTGCTTGAAAAATGGTTTGATGTGAAATTTTGCCTGGAAAAAAAAATTCACACCTGGCCTTTTAAACATCTTATATTCAAAACATAAGTAGGTTTTCATACTTTATGTAGAACTGAGACTGTATTTCAAATGGCATATTTTACTGTGCCCCAAAAGAGGCTCTGGGTGACTGAGGAAATTAATAGAGTCTTGCTCAAAGTAACCCGAAGTACTACTGATGTTTGTCTTAATTTTATAGCACAAACCGGAAGAAACAGTCCTGTGTCTTTACTTACAATTAAATCTTTTTGATTGTTCATGCTTTCCTTCTTCCATATTAATTCCTTACCCCTTACTATGCTACTGCCCTATTGCCTTTTCCACAAATTCAGTGTCAATGATGACATCAGCCTACTTCAACCACGACCTCTTTGAAACTCCCACTGTTTCAGAGAACGGTTACTCTTCCGTTTCACTAACCCCAGCTCTATTTCAATGCAGTTACAGCATGGGGGAAAAGAATAAAACTAGCGAGGATGTAAATTTCTTGTCCTTTATACACACCTCTGGTTTTGTATCATAAGTGGTCAGTTTCCCGTTAACTTAATGAACACAGAAAATATTTCAGCCTTATATATACACTTCAGTTCTAGACCAGTATCTCAAAGCATAAAATATCGGCATGATTCAGGTTGCATTAACTGGTAATCTTTGGGATCCTTTCCTCATATAGTAATAGATTGGAATTTTATCTGCACCTGTAGTGACTAATATTCACCCATGAAACTTATCTAATCCTTACAATCATGGTACGCTGTTTGATAGAACATTACTATTATTTAGAAACCAACAGACTTTAATAATTCATCGAGTCATGAAAAAAAAATATTTTTCACTAAGGAAAATTATAAAGTTACCAGAATGCTGAGATTAAAGCACAACTCTGGCTACATGTCTGATTTATTGATGTTTTTATTTATTTTATGCAATTTTTAATATCAAGTCCTTCTTTAAATTCCCAGGGTAATATCTAAAATTCAAAGCTCAATCTTTGGGTCACTGAATCCTGCAACTTAACATTTTTCATAATATATCTGTTTATGGTTTTACCCCCCTCCTTTTTTTTTTTTTTAGTGTATTAATACACACCAAAGCAAAAATACTTTTCAAATACTTAGCAGCTTTATTTTGACAAATTTGCACACAGTAATAACCCAGCCTGCATAAACAATCACTTTCAACTGTGTTTGTGATGCTTTTCTACTGCAAACGCTAGAGGGACCAGTATGGGTAATGGATTATTCCAGTGGGTTCTCAAAGGCAGGGAAAAAATTGGTGGTGAATTTTGTCCTGATGTCACGTTTGGCTGATCCAGATGAGTGCTGAAGAGATAAGCAGCAGATAAGGGCTCTGCACTCTAGGAATATGGGGATTGTTGCCAGGGGTCAGGGAGCAGTGGGGACTCGCCGCTTTGCGAGGGAAGGCGAGATGGGAGCCAAGCACTGTAACACATGCTTGGGATGAGGGGTAACGGTTTTAAATTGAAAGAGGGTAGATTTAGGTTAGATATTAGGAAGAAATTCTTAACCGTGAGGGTGGTGAGACACTGGAACAAATTGCCCAGAGAAGCTGTGGATGCTCCATTCCTGGAAGTGTTCCAGGCCAGGCCGGATGGGGCTTTGAGCAACCTGGTCTAGTGGGAGGTGTCCCTGCCCATGGCAGTGGGGTTGGAACTAGATCTTTCAGGTCCCTTCCAACTCAAATTATTCTGTGATTCTATGAACACAGCCAGCAGAGGCAGTGGCTTCCTCATAGGGGTACCATGCCACAGTACCCAACTGAGGCAATCAGGTCTGGTGAGGGTAACCAGACACAATCCAGTGATTGCTGGGCTGCCCAAAGGCCACCAAAGGAAAAGGGGCAGCCCTCAGATGGGCTGCCTCTAAGCAGTCCCTGACCCCTGGCAGCCAGACCTTCTGGAGGCAGGATGCTCTCAGGGCTCTGCCACCAAGACTGGTCTGCATGAAACTCTGATAGTGACCTGCGAACCCTATGGTGACAGTGTTTGTCATCTCTATGACATCCTCCTCTTCTAGAAAATCCACCTTCCCGTAAACAGCTCATAATTCCCACATGATATCATAGTAAGTAATTAAGAACAGTTAGAACAGATGTGCACTTTCTTAATTTAGCAGATTAGTTTATCAAACAAAGATGCCTGATTAGTCTGTCATAATACAGCAATGAAAAACCAACGTAATATTTAATCCTTTTTTCTGTTTACTTCTATATTTATAATTAATGTTTCTGCACACAATGTACCTGAGACTTGCCTATTACTAAGGTCACATTATGAGACATACAGCTGCCTGGACCACATTTCCTTTTTTCAGCTATTATTACTATGCTTGCTGTTCATTAATTTTGTGCATAGTTCCTGATTTGATAGATTTATTAATAGCCATAATATGTGATTTAAAATTATACTCGGTTCTTTTCGTGTCCTGGGATGGAGATTATGTGATGTAGTCAGGAGACGTAAAATCCTCTGCGTTTTAATCTTACTCTTGATGTCATTTCATTTTCAGTATTCTCAAACTATTTGCCCTCCCACCTTTGACACTGCATTGGATGCTATAATCCTTATGGAAAACTGGTGCAAAGTGTTCATTTAGATTCAAGTCATAATCTTCAATTAGCTTCAGACTCCAGGCTGTCTTTACTGAAAAGATGCCCCAGTTCTTTCTTTCTTATTCTTTTTTTACTAAATTGGCCAAACACCTTCTTTTAGCTTCCTTCACACAGTCCAGCTGAACTTGTTTTATAGTTACTTCCATTTTTCCTCCCACTTTCCATGTCCATGACACACCCCTTTTTTTAATCTGTCTTTTTTTTCCATTCCAATATCTTTCACTATCTGTTTATTGAGATTTTCAATCTTAATTTAACCAATTCTTCATTTTTCAAATATATACTTTGCAAATCTAGAAGCTTAATAAGTAATTTTTCTTTCACTCTTTACTAGTGTTCATAATCATATATGTCTTTTGGATACAATGCAAAGCTCTCTTTGAATATCTATTTTATTGATAACATGTATTTTCTGTCTCCTCCTACATGTATACCTGTTAACTTAAAAAATGGAAAACCAGGATGTCAGCATCAGAGCACTGAAACTATACATATATTTATATATTTTCAGGTGTAGTAGGAACTTAAAACAAATAATGTGCATTTTCCAGTTGCATAAGCTGTCAAGACTGTCAATAAGACTGTCAATATTAAAAAAATACAGAAAATTAAAATTGTAAATAAACAACCGAAAAAGATATTCAAATAAAAAAATCACATTTTTTCATTATTTTAGTAACAGGTTTTGTTCCCCGCCCCCCCAGTAAGTAATATATTGATGATACTTGAAATCATCATGGGAGAGAAAATTCAAATGGTTCAGATCTATAAAATCCATTTAGATCTTCAAGTACCCTGAAAAGCAGTAACACTGTTTGGTATTATTATTATTATTATATGTTGACATTAGGAGTCGTTTACCTCCCCTAAGGCCAAATTGCTTACAAACAGTGTAATGAAATTAGTTAATCACTTGCCACTGAAATAAAGATAATGAGGGCACACCTGGGAAGTTTGGTATTAATGTCTGGGCTTGGATCAGGAGTGTGCTTTTGAAACACATCTCTTACTTCTTCCTACCTGCTGAGCCTTGGCTCACATCTCACAGCAATCCTGGGCCACATGCAATGAACCTCTTTGGGATAAAATTAAACTGGAAGATGCGACCTGGGAGCCCATATAATGCACTCCAGCTACAACTGGCCATGCAATTCATTGCGTGATGTCCAAAATAAAACAGGTGTGCAGAGCACAGACCTCAGCTGTTTAGCTTTATTGATCTCTTCCTATCGGTCCACATTACCTGCTAGAATAGACACTGCTGCATGGAGGTAGACGTTTTCCTTTGGAAATCATAAGTACAATATTTATCTTTAAAAGTTCGGGAAGGAAACACTTTATAGGAGACCAACATATGCAATAGAACTGCGTGACCATACTATGTTCTTCCAGAATTGAAAATAATGTCTGCAGAATCCTAAGCTTTCAGAATCACATCTTTGATTCTGGTCTCATTGAAATTAGTTGGAACTTTTCCTATTGAATTGAAGAGAAACAGTGATAAGTGAAATACTTTGTTAATATCTGTAGTATTTTCAACATTGGTTTTAATAGGCACCAGTATTTAATTTTATATTTGTAAAGTAAAAATGCTTTTTGAAACTGTTCAGCTCAGTGACAGCACAAGTGTGAGTAGAAGAAGGGAAGCTCGGGAGGGGAAACAAAATCTATAAGTGGTATGTTAGGTTTAAAACAATCCCCACATTCTAAAATAATATACATTTAGGGGAAATCTGATGGAGATGCAATGGCAAGAAAGAAAAGTTGTGAATCTAAATTATTAACACTACAGCACTATTTCAACTCATATTTTAGTTATGTACAAATGTGTGGGCTTTACAGGCTGCTGAGATACTTTGCAACTTGCTGCACACATTTAAAAGGACATAGTAAAATGGTGATTTTGGGGGCTTTGTTCTTCCTGACAACGTGAATCACATATCTGAACTTTGTTAAAACATTATCCTGACAGGAGTCTATTGTTTGAAACCCCTCCTCATTCCTCTTGCACCTAAAAGATCACACTGACAGTACTGATACTATTCACTTCCCCTCACTTTCTAAAATTCACAGGAGGCCTAGGATCATGTGGGAAAAGCATTGGACAAGCCAAAACACTAGCTGTGGAGATTCTTCTTCCCAACATCATTTTGCCCGCTAGCCTCTCTTTCACCCAAGCAAAGGAAGAATCCGTTTTTGCATTATTTACAACTGTAATTTTTATACGTTTATTTTACTTACTGTCAATTTTTAACTTTCTTAAGATGTCCTTCAGGCTTTAATACTCATCCACAGCGAGATCACATTTTCTTCCTGGTCCCATTTAAACCAGGTCATTCTCTCACTTAGTGAAACAATTTCTTAAAGTACAAACCCATGTTTCTTTACACTCAAAACAAGTGTCTGGAGAGTTATATGATTAATATGATTAATTTGTTAAGTGCCCAAACCTAAAAACATATCAGAGACCTATGGGGATAGAACACACGCTTTTCATTTTCAGAAAAATAATCTGAATTTTCCAGGTAATCTTCATTTTTATTATAAGCACTACAGTTGTTGCTATATTAAAAAAAAAAAAATTCTGGATTTCGACCTAAGCAATCTGAATGCATGCCATTTCACATCCCTTGCCTTCAAGTGAACCCCTTGAATAAGTAAAAATAGGCAGTTATTTTTCTGAGACAGATTGTGGCCCACTTCTGTAGGATAATTCAAGAACATCAGTAGACATCATTTACAGTGTTTGCCTCTGTTGCTCCATCTCCATTGTAGGATGATATTGAAGCCTCCTCTGATTCTGGAATTTTCTCTTGTGTTGTTACAGCATATGGTCGTTCACTTAGACCTATGACAAAATCACAGATAATCTGTTCATCGGTCATCTTATTTACATTTTATACAGTACTAGTTGAAACACTCCCTTTCATTATTATGGTCCTCATGCAGTACAACTGTATCTTGTTGCTGTCCCAAAAGGTAATTTTTAAAAAACTAAATGCTATGTCCATATGAGAATGATGTTTAAAAATTATTTCTGAACAGTTTATAAGGTGTCATTTGCCAAAGTTTTGACTGAATTGTTGTAATATTTCATATTTCTCGCATATAAAAAACTTGTCTACAGATCTAAACTTCATAGCAGGATTTTTTTTTAAGAGAAAAAGGTCCTAAATGCATGACAACTTGATCACACAACTTCAGGTGTGCAGATTTGTGATGTGGTCCTAGATCTGATTCTAAGTGTGTGGGTTTGTGTACTTGTAACTCTAATGGCAGAGGCCTCTCAAGGCTATGGTGGTCATGACGGTGCAAATACTCCTTCACTTTGGAATCTCTGTAGCAACATATTACCAAAAAATTGAATCTATGAAATTCTTAATAATCAAATTAAATTATATTTTCTGGCAATTGATGCAAAGTAGTCTAATAAGAAATGGATGCAGACTAGAATGTCCCTCTCTGAAAGGTATTTGAAGCCTGAATACAGGTGTTGTAGCTTCATATTAGTTGAAGTGTGAGATAAATACAAATAAATAGAAAAAACTTTATAAGGAGCAAAAAGATTTAGATTTTTTTTAGGTCTTTTTTAGGTTACCAAGTTTATCTTTTTGAATGAAGGACTGGCAGCTATAGAATATCGCCTCAACTTAAAAGAGTACACAGGTTCTTTTATGGTCTGGGTAAAATCACGGTTATGTCGTTATTTCATCCACCCTATTTACCTATGTCTGTCTCAGTGGCACGCATGCTATGAAATACAGAAAAAAATAAGACATCGGACTTCTTCACAGACCAGAGTTATGATCTGTTGCAGGGAACAAATTGCTTTCTGGACTTTTAAAATGTAATATTTTGGAAAAATTCTACAGAATTGTTGACTGACCCTCTATAGGACTACTGAGAAATATACTGATCTAAGGTTTTAATTCTTCAGAATATTTTTTCCTTTGATTGTGGGTTGTGCTTTTCCTTCTGCCATGTGTTTTATACATATTAAGGTTAAGGTTTACTAGTAACAGTTGAAAAAAATTTATAAAAACCCTTAAAAAGTTTCAGTGATTATTTACAACATATTCAATTATTCACATGTAGCACATAGTATATTATTTATTATTTCTGTTGCTCCTCCAAGTGATTGATGGTCTTCCTTACTGACCACCATTCATCACGTCTGCATGTGCTGCTTCATTCTGCACTTTATTTTTACAACCTTCTAGATAACAAAAAGCAGTTTTAAAACCTTCAGGCGGAAACGTAGCACCAGTTTAGTCAAGACTCTTGCCACTGTCATTATGGGGAAGGGGTGGGTGGCAGGAAGTGAGCAGCCTGCCCATGGAGCTGCCCAGGTGAAGAGCATCTGTTAGAGGTGATGGGGATCTTCATGGAGGCCCTGCAGAATGGGGAGGCTGACCTGTATAGATGGAGGGTCAGTGTGGGGGCACGCGGAGGGTCCTGTTATGGAGAAGGCTGTAGGCCTGTGACTGCTGATGGCAGAGAGGCAGCTGCTTGTCTGCCCACAGACCTGTGACTGCAGGGTAGGCTTGGTGGCCCATGAGAGTGGTTACCTGCGAGGGAGAGAAAGGCAGGTCTGGGGAAGTGTCAGGGCTGCCCAAGTCTGAACCATGCACCAACACCATGAGGAAGCTGCAGGTGGTTGTGAGGGGAAGACTTGGGCCTGCAGGGGATGTAACGTCCTCTGTAGACCTGAACATGCCATCCTGAGTGGGTTTTTTCCTGGCCAGAGACTCACAGCCAGGACTCTGCAGAGAGACCGCAGAGGCTTGTGGAGCCCTCAGACTGTTACCTTTGCTCTGTGTCCATGTGGGCACCAGAGATACTGCCAGGGGGAGAGCTCGAGCTTACCAAGAGCGACTGCAAAGCTCTGGGGAGCAAGGAGAGGTTGAAAGAATCTGTTTTGTTCATCCTGGAGAACAGAAGACTTTGGGGAGAAGGGGACCAGCTAAAAGTAGTTGCCGAGTACCTACATGGAGGTCATTAAGAAGATAGAGCCAGGCTCTTTGCAGTGGTGCATGGTGGAAGGATGTGAGACAAGAGCATAAGTTGAAATGCAACGTTCAGGCTGGATATACAGAAACCCTTTTCCCACACAGTGAACAGTCAAACACTGGGATAGGTTGCCCACAGAGGTTATGCAGTCTCTGTCCTCAGAAACCTTCAAGATCTGACTGCATAAAGCCCTGAGCAACCTTGTCTGACCCAGTAGTTCACTCTCTTCTGAGCATGAGCTTCTGCGTTCCCTTCCAACCTGCAAACCTAGGATTGAATCATGATCCTATGTACTGTGTAGGAGTAAAAACTAAAATAAAATCTCTGAAATGCAACAGGATAGAGGTGATCTGGCATGTCAAGTGCTGTTAGCTTCATTTGTCATGTGTTGTCATATCACAATGAGCCATAACATGACTAAAGTGATCCAGTGTGGTACCTACAATTCATCTCACAATGTGACAGATATGATGGAAAGAATGAAATCTGACTGTTTTTCTGCAAAAGTGAGAAGCACCTTTAAAACAGCTTCTATTCTAAATTCCTTTAAAATAGATTTACTGTAACAGAGTGAAAATGACCCAAGCCTTTGTATTTGCTGCAGAATTAAAGTTGCAATCCCCCTCCTGCCCCCCTCCCACCCCCCGCAATATAACAGGTTTTCAATCTTGATTTAGCTACCATGGACATTCTGTCATCGAAATTTCTGCTAGGCTATTAAGAATGTTTTCATTTGAACATTTTGTTCTGGCAGGAAAAAAAGAGACACTTCTCACAAAGTAAAAGATTTCTCTTAACTCTGTGAGCAAAGTGTTAAATAGGTTAACATTTGGGCTCCTGTCAGGGAAAAAAAATACAACCAATTTCATTGGTTTCACAGAAGTAAAGTTTGCATTTAATGTTGTTCCTGTTGAATCAGCATCGCTCTCTTGCCAGAGTTGGAAAGGGCAGACCCAGTACACTTTCTGAAAGTGACCATAAATGTGTAGTATTGGATAATTTATTTTAACACTTAACAGAAATGTCAAGAAGACAAGAGTTCAGGTTCCAAGCTAACCTTTAAATTTGGTTTGTCTGGGGAACTGAAATCCTGAGCAATCTAGTAAAGCCTGTGTATCATTGTTTTGATCTGTGAGGAGAGGCTGTGGCGCTGAGGCATGGAATCTTGATTTATGGCTGATTTCAGCTTACCTACAGACAGACTCAAGTGTACATTCCTGCATGATAAGCTGGCCAGCTGACAGTTGCATACCAGTGGGCTAGCCATACTGTACTACCCACAGCATGCCCACACTCTCCTTCTTTACATTAAGTGGCTGAGAGAGACTTTGGTGTGTAGAAGAGGCAAAGATCTTATGTGTCTGTCTTGAATGACTAAAGGGCTAGTCAAAATACTGTTATGTGGTCTTGTGTGTTTCTAGATGGTAGAACGAACTAGCTGAAGTTCCATGAGCTACAATAATATGGAACTTCCCCCAATAAGTTTTGTTTCTTTGTGTGATGATGTATGGACATATACATTAGGTGTATATTATTACTTAGATGCAATAGTGGAATTATCCAGATAGGTTTATGCATACAGTAGTCAGAATTATCTGTTGCTTCAGGAAAGACTTCCGAGTATTCAAAGAATCAATGGACCCTGTATAGTCACGTTATAACCCATGAACGTCAGAAAGAAATTTTGTTCACAGTGTTCTCAGCTAAAACAATCAGTGTGTACATGAATTTTCTTGTACGTACGGACAGAAGATAGAACAATAATCCTGGAAGTATTCAAAGCCACTTGTGCTCAGAATTCCTCTACTCATTCTTTACTGATTCCGATATACATATTTTGAACATATAAAAGGGGAATTTGTAGCAATTTAAATTTCTATGATTTCTGAGTTTATAGGGAGCACCTTACTTGGAAATTCTGACTGGGCTTTTACCAAAAGCAAAGGATAATATGTCATACATTGTGTAGGAATGATGGGTGTGTGGGATTGTGTATGTTTTTCTTATTTATTACAGTTCCACCAGATTCAAGCAATTCTTTGACAGTCTCAGAGCACCCACTCACCCTTTGACAAAACCACATTGATACAAAACATGATTAGTCAGTAGCTGCTTAGTGTAATCGCCAGAAATGTTAATGCCTACTTCTTTCCTAGAAGACTGTATTATGCTAGGAAGACCAGCTATTATCGTGTCTTGAATGATTAAGCTGACTGGATCATTAATAAAATATAAGGTGACTCTGCTTCTATCTTTCTCCTTCACTTGGACATGCGTCTATTTTTCAGAGTGGTTAAGAAGCAATGTATGCCTATTGATTTAACAGATTTTATTTTAGTATATGTATACATATAGTGACAGGTTCACATTATGGTATGAGGAGAAACCGATCCTTTAGCATCTGGTTTGTGTTTTAGTCAATTGAACAAGTTAGTTACAGAATTGTTTAAACCTTTTTCATTAGCCCCCACAGGACTTTAAGTGCTGGGTTAAAAATATTTTCCTAATGCTGTGCCAGCAGTAGAAAATTTCGGAGGTAGCGTATCTGATGACATATGCATATACACATTGTTATGGTATATATGCAATTCCCTTGGCCAGTGCTTCATGCACCAGTCAGAAATTGTACTGGCAGAAGACTTGGCATCCAGTATATAGATGCCAGTGTTCCTTGGATTACTGTCTAGCACTTTTGTTTTATGATATTTTTACTGTGTATTGTGGGATGGCAGCAGAGTACTCAAGGACATAGGACAAAACAGGATTTAGTTGCCATAACATGTTTTTTTAATCTGTCTCTTATTTTTTTCTCTCTTATTTCTAAAAATTAAATTCTCTCAAATGTGAATTCCAAGAAAAGCGGTATCCCCCTGCCAGTGCCTGGTTATGCTTTGATTAAGATGAAACCAGGAATATAGAGTGCTGTTAGAGCATCCAGTGTTTCCCAAGCACAAATACAGGCTGGGCGGAGATTGGATTGAGAGTAGCCCTGAGGAGAAGGACTTGGGGGGTGTTGGCTCATGAGAAGCTCAGCATGAGCTGGCGATGTGCAGTCGGAGCCCAGAAGGCCAATCGTTTCCTGGGCTGTATCAAAAGAAGTGTGGCCAGCAGGTCAAGGGAGCTGATTCTCCCCATCTACTCTGCTCTGGTGAGACCCCACCTGGAGTACTGCGTCCAGCTCTGGAGCCCCCAACATAAGGAGGACATGGACCTGTTTGACTAGGTCCAGAAGAGGGCCACAAAAATGATCAGAGGGCTGCAGCACTTCTATGAAGACAGGCTGAGAGAGTTGGGGTTGTTCAGTCTGGAGAAGACAAGGCTCTGGGGAGACCTTATAGCAGTCTTCCAATATCTGAAGGGGTCCTATAAGAAAGCTGGAGAGGGACTTTTTACAAGGGCATGTACTGATAGGATGAGGGGTAATGGCTTCAAACTGGAAGAGGGGAGATTTAGAATAGATATTAGGAAGAAATTTTTCACTCTGAGGGTGGTGAGGCACTGGAACAGGCTGCCCAGGGATGTTGTGGCTGCCCCATCCCTGGAAGTGTTCAAGGTCAGGTTGGACAGGGCTTTGAGGAACCTGGTCTAGTGGCAGGGGGGTGGAACTAGATGATCTTTGAAGTCTCTTCCAACCTAAAGCATTTTATAATTCTATGATTCATTTAGTGAGCAGCTCAACCTGTGGTGAAATGCTGTTTCTAATGGATGGTCCTATGCTCCAGAACAGCTGGAAAATCAGAATGTGATGCAGTTGGGACATATAAGTGAGTCTGGCAAAAAGAAAAGTGCACATTTCTGGAATTTCTTCTGAAGTGCCCTAGCCCTTTAGAGCAACAGCATTGGAATGACAGCTCCTGTGACAGCTGGTATGTGGATCATGATTATGCTCTGGAAGTTTAAAACCTTATTAGCTGCTAGTCAGTGGCCACCCTGTTCAGGCAGTCCAAGGCAGAAATGGTTGTCCTAAAGTTGTGTCTTCCATTTTGATGCAGAGAAATAGGAATCTGAAGAGTGTGCAGGGTTGCAAGGATACGAAGCAGTAAAACTCCCACAGGATGTGCAACCAAATTTTCTCCCACCCCTGTTTTCTTTTTCGTTACTTACCAGAACAGAATACCTTTAAGTGACAGTGTTAATGCTGGCAAACACTGGAGTTGTTAACATTGTTGGTGTTAAGACTGACTGGGGCAGTGTTTGATGCTCACAACTTCATGGACACTAGATTTTTTGAGAATATATAATCAGGAAAGATTTTTCCAGAAAAGCGTATTCACATTAGTAAGCTTAAAGTGTCAACTAAGGCTGGTGGTAATTCAGTCCATCATTTAAGAAACTGTGGATCACACCTGTTCCCATCTGAGGCAAAAAATCCTCACCAAAAATATTGTATTTTTCTGATTAAAGCCAGTTCAGAACAACACTGGAGAAGTATTTTCAGGGAAGCTCAGACGAGATGACTAACAAATGAAAACAGTTCAGAGATGCCGTTGTTATGACAATGGAAGGGAAAATGTAAGCCTCCCAAATCCCTACATTTGTGCTCATAAAACTTTCTGTATGCATGCAAAGCTTCATTCAGAGCTGCATGATTATTAACAACTTAAAGAAGACTTAAGGTCTTTGCTAAAAGTTTGTATTTGGAAAGTGTTAGGGGAGGAGACTTCTGCATATTCTTGAGTCTGGGTATGGGGTTTGTTCAGTAAATGTTGTTATATTTATTATAAAAGACAGTGTGAGATTCTAATCACTAAAATCCCTGGGCAATATAGTTGAAAACTGTGAAAAGGATGGTCATTCAGGAAGACAAGTGTACTGTGGGACACTTGTAGGATGTCATGTTTTGAAATATTTTCTCTAACACTGTAATACTAAAAACATGGTGTTTTTCAATTGTTCCACTCCTAATGCCCATAGTTCATCAAAGCACTATATTAACTTCAAGTTAATTAAATGTTTTTCTTTCTTGTTTACTTATGATCACTTTTAAGTCATTATGACTTGTAAGATTTGCTTTATTGAAAAGTTACATTGCTTCTTCATGACTCTATATGACAGAAACAAGTCTGTAGCCTCAATTTAACTGCAAAAATCCAAGATACTGTTAGAACCTGTCAGTCATATCTATGCATTTTTTCTGTTAGAAAATACAAACACTCAAAACTGAAAATACCTGTGAGTGCTTAATTGGAGTATTTCTCAGGATTTACTTTGTCGTTAAAAACAAAAATGGAAACTCAAAGGGAACCAGTAACTGCTGGGATGCTTACACAGGGATTATCAGGGTTAAGGTATCAAGTCCTTTTTCTACCTTACTCTAAGTAAACCAATTAAGAGTAAATTTCCCATTTTTCAGGTAAGTGTGGTTATCATATTGCCTAGCTGTCTTTTTTCCTAATGAAGGAGTTCTAGAGGGACACTCTTATTTTGATGTGGAACAAATTGTAAATCAAATTAGCTGAACTTAAGAAAACAGTTCTGTACTTCCCTCTGTAATGCCTCACTGAAAAACACCCAATGCCTAAATTGCATCTTCGCTGCCTTTTCGGCTGACTCAGATGTTTCCAGCTGTTTCTTTTTCCCTTCAGCCCACACCCAAGATGCTGGGAGTGCCCCCCCCTACCCATGTTCCCTGTGCTGTAACTGGGGGGACTTGGGCTGATGAAACCTGTACTCTGGCTAGTGGCAACCAGCCCAGGCAGCGGCTGTAAGCTCAGGGCTGGTGCACTGACTGCCCAGTGGGCCACTGCTTGCCCTGGTGGCAGGTGCCAAACTTTCCATCTCTTGCATTTAAAGCACTGAGAGTATTCGATTCAGCTACCAAATTTTATGAAATTTATGGGAAAACAGTGTCTGTGAGACCTCTGCCCCCGATGAAATTTGACTGAAATTTGTTGGTGGATTAGGCAGGTTTGTGGCTTTCTGTACAGAATGGTTCTCTAGTGGCCAGGATCAAGCAAGACATCATTGCTTACCCTTGTTTTTTTTCCCTGCCCTAGGCAGTGGATCTGAGGCATTTCCCCACATGATGGCAAAGCGACAACAGTGCTGGAGGATTGTTGTCTTAATCCTACCTCCTCTCTTTGCTAACAATAAAGGTGATGTGGTCCCAGCTGAAGAGCTGATGAAAGAGCACCTGCGTGTGCCCTGGCATTCAGCTTACATGGGAAGCCCGCTCTCGCGGGATGGGCGGTGGGAGGAAAGAGGAAATGGCAGGGGGGAATTTTCCGACGTGTAGGCTTGTAGCATCTGAAAAGCAATAGAGTTTCCTGCAATGGGTGATCCAATGGACCTCTCTGGAGCAGTAGTCATGGCAACGCCTTTGCACTGGACCAGTCGCTGTAAAAGCACTGAGAGCCGAATGAATTTATGCAAGACAATTGTAGGCATTTGTTAAAGTCACAAAGGCAAAAATTTATTTTGGTGTTTCAAAAGTTTCTAGTATTTTAAACACAGTGAATCATACAAATATAAGGACATCATACATTTTAAATCTGGTAAATCTAGCTCTAGCCTTATTTGGGAATTTTCCTGGCAACGTATATCCTGATATTTGTTCAGTCAGACTCTGTTATGAATTGAAGCTGCATGCAGACCTGTCAAACAGTGGAAAAAAGAATCCAGCTTGCAAGTTACTCAACCCGCTTCTCTGCATATGACTTGTTGTGACACTGTCTCAGGATGCCACTTACTGGCAGCCACCATTCAGTATTGCCCAGAACTTCTGTAATGTGAACCTTCTGTATTTGTCCTTATGATGCCCTGCCATATGAAAACAAAATGACATTATTCTTGACACATGCAACCAACCTGAATAAAACCTGCCTTATTCCTGGATACAGGACCTTTCATTAAAAAAGGAACTCTGAGGTACAGAAATTAGTTCTATTTTTTCCTGGTACTGTAAATTTACATAGTGTGAACGAGGGGACATAAATTGTCTCAGTTTATTAGTTCTGATAATCTGATTCTTTTATATTGTCTGTATAGTGTTTTCTATTTTGTACAGGAGGTAATCAGGAAAAATCCCTCTGTATTTCGTTTAACACTGACAATTCCCATTGATAGAAACAAAAATTGCAGTCTACTGAACAGCATCCACATTTCACTGCGAAGACAGTAAGTCAAATCCTTGAGCGAGGATTGTATTTTTATGAGACATTTTTCGTATCTTTTATTCTCTTAGGGTCAAAGAATCATTACATCTTCAACACATAATTATCTTTATCATCCAAAAGTAATTTACATTTAACAAGAATATTCAATCACTTCATTGCTTGAAAAAGCAAATTAAATGCAGTATTTTGTGCCTAGTCTGCCTGAAAATTTTGCTTGCAGTTATTCCCTGTTATGAGCCAAAGAACAAACACTGTCTGAATCCCTAGTTTCTGTTTTATTTTTATTTTCCTAATATTCTTTAAAGCATTTCTACAGTAATCAGGAAAGGAAAAGAGTAGAAAATAATTTAATGGTTGAACCCACTCTAGTTACCGCCAAAAGACTGGAACTTTCAGAAGTTCATCGTCTTACATCTAAGGTAAATGTACAACAAAGACGTCTATTTTCAGATCTCTTTTCTGTAGTTACAAAATATCTCTGTTATGTTTCTATTTTACTTCAGTAGACATTTTGCCTTCAGAAGGATGGATGTCCCACTCGTGTTTAAGTGGTAGCTGCACGGAGCAGCTGGTTAGGAAATGTAAGGACTCAGTTGTCAGCAGAAATAAAAGATCACCCTTCATTTTGGAAAGCAGGATTTCTGGGTCTAAAGACGGCTGTGGTGAATATCAGGCTGTGTTTCCTTGTTTGTTAGAGCTTACGTAATGTTAAATCACTTGCCTTGGCTGTTCCTTATGTGTTCTGTGTGACAGTGACATTGATTGTAAAATCCAGCCAGGATGTATAGGAGAGAAAAATGGGCAGGGAAGCATGCAGAAAGCTTCTGCTGATTGTGCTCCTTCACTAACTGGCATCTGTTAATAGTAGTCCAGATGATCAAAAAGCAAACTCTAAATTGGATTCTAAGTTATAAACAAACTACTCTTTTTGTGCATGCTCATTTACATATCAAGTAGGGATTCTTCAGGATCCTTCTTGAATTTATCACGCAACCTGCAGAAATACCTTAAAGCTTTTACCTGAATGATACTGGGTATTGGCATGCAGCAGAAGTTGACAAGTAACTTCTACAGTTAATATTTATATTGTAGTAGCATAGGAGATTCCCACGTAGCAGTTACTGACAGACTTTAAAATGGCATTTCTGTCCCAGTATTTTACAGACTAAGTACCAGATTGTGGGATCAGCTCCCTGCCGATTAGAACTTCAGCATAGAAAGATTTGTGCCATTAAAAAAGCGTGCCTATGCAGGGTCCATGGCTTTGCACGTGATAAAAACCAGATCCATCCTCCGCATGTCACACCTGGATATCAGGGCATGACAGAAGGGATGCTCTGTAGGACCGACAGCATGTCATGCAGGCATGGAGGTAGCCCTCTGACCGTTTGACCTGGGACTGCAATAGCTACCGTGACCATGGTAAGTACCATTATACTGACCTTATTTTGAATCTTTGTTGCAGGAAGCTGCAATATACTTTAGCATGTCTTGTGGTAATGCAGGTTACGTCTTCTTAGCATTGAAATTGTTTATGGATTCTTTCCTAACTTAACCTGTGTGTTTTTTTGGTGCATTTTTTTTTTTTTTCATTGATTGTGAATGAAACATTTTGATTTGACTTAAAGCGTGGTAATGCATTGGTGAGGCTATGCCAAATAAAATATTTTACACGGAGTTAAACCCCAGCAGGTTTAAAGCTTTTGTCAGTTTCGTTTTGGTAAAAAATAATTATGTATGTCCTCCTTGATTTCTCTATCACAATGAAAAACTTAGATCTTGAATTTGCTAGCTGGGTCCTTTACTCACACCTTAACAAGGACTTTATTTACCACTGTGATTGATAGCTCTTTCCTTTCTGCCTTCGGGCTTCTATGCATAGTTTTGACAACTTGCTCTTTATCAAAGAAATTATGTCAATCTTTAAAACTGCTGCTTTCCTTATTTACTTGCAAGGTTTGAATATCAAGCTCTAAGAGGAATGGAAAAGTCACACGAAAGAAAAATTTCGAGGTAATTTAAAACCAAAGGGAGGAAGTATATACTTTCAGGTCTTTACAAGCTTTGCTCTGCACTCCTGTTTTGCCTTTCAGTTACAATTCTCTGAGTTTCCTTTGGACTGTGCTGATGCAATATTCTCAGTGTTTTACTTTGTGTTCCTCTTGTTTCCACCACAGCAAGGGAATCATTGTTATGCTTCATACATATATTGCCTTAAATCCATCAGATAGGCTACTTAGTGGGTCTTCTTAATGGTCTCCTTGCTCAGGACTCATTGACTCCCTCATTACAAAGTTTCCAGTGAAGCTAAAAGAGTAGTATTTTTTATTCTAAAAAAATCTCACTTGGTGTGGAATCCCATGCACAGTGGTACTGCCAGTGGTGTGATTAATGGGTGGCTGGCTGGATATTCTGTGGTCATAACCGAGGGAAATAGGTGTTTAAGGGTTCTTAACGTGAGATCTTTAAGAAAGCACTGATTTATGCATTGAGCTTTCATGGATTTTATTGGAGCATTTCCTTCTGAAACAAGGATGTGTTCCTGAATCAGGGTGGCTCTTGTTCTGAAATAGCTTCAAGATCTGGCTACAAGCATGCGGATAAATATGTCATTTATGGGTAAGAAAGATAGCTTGGCTACTGCAAGTATTCTCAGTCACAAATGCGGCACGGTTCGTGTGACTTAATTTACTGTATTTTTCAGAGCACAAGCATTGCAGAGTAAATTAGCTTCTGTGGGGGTCTAATCTGCCATTGACTAGCTGCTTCTGATGCCCAAACTTGTGGTTTAGGTATGCTCTTTAAAAGTTCTTGACCTTCAGGCTGCGCCTTGAAAACAACTTAATGAGGAGGCATTTGTGGGAGGCTAAAGTGGGTGTTAAGAAGTGTCCTTTAAGGAAACAGTTAGTTTTTTTTATTATTGCATCTTTTCTATAGAGTGCCTGTCTTGAAAGATCTGAAATAACATTGCATGATTATCAGTTTTGGTTTCGTAGTTATGAATTGATTTCAGCAGTTGTCACATCACTCTTGGCCTGGAATTTCAAAAAGTTAGATCAAAACATGAATAAAGCTGAAACCAGTTTAAGGGAGGACCAGCAGTTATAAGGTAGCAACAACTTTTCATTTACTGGAGTGACTCTAAAGAGTATATATAATGACTTTGATATACATCTAGAAGTACCAACATCAAAGAGCATTCTGTGTATGAATCATATGTACGATGATGTAGTCCTTCTGAAAATGTATTCACAAAAAGAATGAAGTTGCAGAAGTGGTACAACTGTTTTGCCCTTTGCCAGATAACGACATTTGGAAACATAAGAGACTGACCTGAAGACAAATACTTGAAGACAGACACTAGTAAAACTTTTTAAAGTCTTATTTAAACTTGTCCGTTTCCCTTAGGCATATGCCTGTCAAATCCTAAACCTAATGAGAAGTGAGATAACGAAAAATACTTGTGATTTTCTTTCCTTTTTGCAGTCTTTCCCTAAAACAGAAGACTACATTTAACTTTTCTGTTGAAAGAGGAGGGATGGGAAGGAGAAAGAAGGCATCAGTATTACTAGATACAGTTTATAAAAGCTTGTTCTACCTTTAAAGTAGTATTGAATTAGGCTCCATAACTTGATGTTGATACCATGACATAAAACATCCTTACATCATCAGAAGGATCATCTTCTCAATATTATTTTGTTGATTTATTAGAAGAAATTCAGGGTTAGTCATTAGCAAATGCCAACCATGCTTTCTTGCTGATACAGTGTGTAGTTTTCAGTGGCAGGAGGAAAATCCCCTGACAGAATTATCTGCTCTTTGAATGCCTCCCATAGAGGGGCAAGAGGGAGAGAGAAATTCTTTGCACAGAAGAAGCAAATCTGCTCTGACAGCTGCCAGTGTAGCCGTGCAGACCACACCACTTCAAAGCTGTGAGGCTCTCTCCCATCAGCATCACTATCAGTGCTGCTGGGCTTTCTCTGGTCACTCCACAGGGAGAGGATAAGTACCTGAATTCTCAAATATTTTCTATTATTTGCACTTCCTCCTGGCTTGGGTGGTGACACAGTGTAGAGCTGTTATCTATAGTCCTCTCTCACTGACATAAGCAGGTAAATTTGTAAGGTTAGTCTTTTAGCTACTGATAAAGACTGTCTCAGGGCAGGCAAATATGTGACAGGTCCATGACATAAACACTAATAATGAAAATATTTTAAACCAACTAGATGTCAATAATAATCTATATTCAGCTACCTAATAAAAATATTATTTTTGTGAGATAGTTGTGATTTCCATTCTTCTCTTTTTCTCTCTTCTGTGAGGAGAAAAAAAAATTACTGGCAATTAATTCTTTCAGTGATTCTCCCAGTCTTTATAGTTGTGTAAGTAAAGCACCTACAATGCAAGCTGCCAAGGTTGTGCAGTGAGCCACATCTACTGGCTCTTTAAGTCCTTGTAGTGAAGTTATCAAGGGAGAAGTGAAAAATAGCCTAACGTCTTCTGAATTGCAAACACTGCAATGAGTTCACTTCACATTACGTGTCACTTGCCCACTCTCCATCCACAAGCTTCTACTTGTGTATGAAATATAAGACAGAGAGAGACACACAGAGCATCTCTCTTTCATCAACTAACTCCACTCTCTTAACATTGCTCGTAGCATGGAAATAGGTGAAATATGACCCACCCCACCCCCCTTGATTGAACCTTAGCTAGTGTGCAGCTGAGCATATTCCTTCCTGTAGCCTGGCCTGGGTATTTTACAGTAAAAATTTTCAGTATTTTCATTTCTATTGTGAATAGACGAGGCATCCCAGAAAACTGGAGATAGATATGGAGAGGCAAAAATAAGGGAGGGAAAAGCTCTGATTCAGAGTTTATTATTACTAAAATATAGAAATGTGCAAGTAGGGTAAGTTTAACTGACATGGTACTTAGACTACGGAGGTTGAAAATGGCACCCGTTTCCTTCAGTGGCAATAGCTAAGGAAATCCAGGGTGATCTGAATTACCTTCTGTGCGATACGCTAGTAAGTAGAATAAATACTTAAAAAACACACAGCACTTCATGCAGTTGAACTAAATAAGCATAATGTGGGCATCCTGATATTGTCACTTCCCAGTGCCGTTTCACTGTAACGAAAGGCTGTGTAGCATGTCTCTTCTGCCTGGTTCCTGAGACCCTCATGCTCTCAGAGATTCAGGTTTGTAAGTCGCCATTTATCCATCCCTGCATTGTATCCACCGTTGGGTCAAGGAGCAGTGTATCTTCTTTTTGCATGTAGGCTTGAGTATTTCTGCACCTTGCTCCTCCCGTCCTTTCAGTTCTAGTGGTAGCACTAGGAACACCTATTGACTCTGTACCCATTAAATCAACATCTGCCTGCACATCCGAGAGGTTGACAGGAAAATGTAAGTACACTGGATGAAGCCTGCCTGCGTTCCACTGCTTGGAGCTGCTACTTGGAATATGGATCATAGTTATTTTTGCTTGAGATCAGTAATGACTTGGAAATCAGTGACCATAGGTAATGTAATATAAAAAAAAATATGTTTTATAGCATCACATGATAATACTCCATCTTTTATAGATTATTAACGCAGGGAAAAAATATCTCCTGGTGATAAAGAGAGTGATTTCCTGTATAAAAACCAAATGTCTAAATCAAAGCTTTTTCTTAGCTTTGTCCACTGGGTCCAGTACTGTTTGTTTCAATATAAAATTGCCATGTGTTATAGTTTGCCTGTATTGTGGTTTAAATGTATTTTGAATCAGGGTTAATAGATCACATTCAGTTCAGAGTGGTGCTGTTTGTAATAAAAAAGTGACCTGTCTTTGTGCAGGGATATTACCTGCTTGTTGTAACACAACTGGGATTCTTTTAGAGCTTAGAAAACATTTTGTTTCTGAATTTATTCGTTCAAGAAAGCTAGCACTTCTCTACACTTTGCAAGTTTTGAATGTGTAAAATATATATTTACTTTTTGACACATAATGCAAATCA
>VZSZ01005587.1:333638-368704 GCA_013398815.1 Ibidorhyncha struthersii
CCTATCTCATACATTATCCATCTGCCTGAGCACTGCTTTTGAATTTAGGGTTTGTTTTAACACCACCAAGATAAACGCAAGTGTTCATGTTAAGTTGTCTGGGCTTCGTGCTTAAGCTTTTTATCTGTAAAATGAAGATGTTTAATACTGGCTTGCCTTGTGGGTATTGTCAGGACAAATTCTCTAGCCTTTGTGCAGTTTTTAGTTGCAGAGGAATTTTTCCAACTATGTATATTGAAAGCCTGTTTGTCTTAAAATATTTGTATGAGGAAAAAATTAATGTTCGAGAGCACAGTGATAATCTTCATCTACATCACCCTTTTATTGAAATCCAAAGGATTTCAATAAAAATCAAAATAAAAATTTTCAGTTGCAAAGTGTAATGTGAATATTTGTCTTCATTGGATGACACACTGTGATGAAAACAGACTTGGGACAACACATACAAGATGAGACTGCAGCATGCAGGACTGTAAACTCAGTAACAGAGATGGGCTGGATCTGAACAGAATCTGTTCAGCTGGAATCAGTGACAACTCACTGTCCTTTATTATATGCTACATCTCACTCTTTATTGTGAATACAAAGGTACAGCTGATTGTTTTAGGTTTAGCAAGTCTGTCGTGCAAAACTCCCCTCTGGATAGTGCAGCAAGTGTATTTAAAGTCTGTTTCCAGCTGTATATTTGATTACTACTGATTACGAATCCAAAGCCTCTCCTGGTTAGTGGCTGAGGGCAGGTTCATCATGGAAAATGGCTTGTGTCCCACACTACAGCCATGAGCAAAACCTCCCTTTGCCCCATCACGTGTACAATTTTGACAAACATACCCAGTGAAAAGTATTCTCTCCTGCCACCCAGCCTGACAACTTTTTAAATCTTGAACATGTGAAGAGAGAACACCAGTCTCAACTTTGAAAATTGTATGCCAGGAGAAACAGCAGTAGACCCTATCTCCTGTTGCTAGCTCTAGTTCACCATGATTATTTCCAAAGATCAAATTCAGACAGAACCCGAAATATAGGTCTATTTTGTGAGGAAAAGAAAACATGATCCATTTTTCTTTCAAAGCATAGAATTGCATGAGATTCAAATCACAATAGCATTTTCTTACATGTTGTTTAGAGCTTGTATTTTCACTGTTTAGGTTCCTTTCTATGGTAGCAGTATGTTATTGTTCATTAATCCAAATTCTAGTTATGGCTGTAGTACAATTAATTACTAGCTGGTGATAAAAGTAATTGCATTTTTCTGACTTTCCTAATTTGTTAGAGCAGTTTTGGCAGTTGTTATTCTTAGCTGGGCAAGAACCGTGTTCTCAGAAGTGATTCACTGGGGTATATTCCAGTTACAAAGATGAGGTTCTGGGTCATCTAAAGGGCATACTAAAATGAAGTGAGGGAAGCATATAAAAGTTACTGCTCAAAAATAAACTTACTGAACCAGTGTTAATGTGATGTTCAGAAGCAGGGGGTTTTAAAGTCTGACTTCAAATATTACTTTCCCATGGATCAATGACTCACTGTTTTCATGATATAACACATCAGCTATTTTCTGTTTATTCTTTAGTAAAGAGAACTATTTCACAGAAGGATTATAAACAAAGACATAATTATACTGAAGTTCATTTTATAAGATTCAGATATCAATGTATTTTCTGAACAGGTAGACTTTACTGCACAATATTGATACTGAAATTATATAAAACTAACTAATTATATGATACTAAATAAGGTGTGGAAATCACCTCTCCTATTTGTGCAAAAATTTCATCAGGAGACTTTGCTGTCAATTTTGTGATATATAATAGGTGCACATATCAAAACAAGACTCTAGAAATCTTTCCTTTCAAGAACATAGTGGTAGAAGGGCTTAAAAATTCCTGCAAAACAAATCCTAAACTTGTGTAAAGAATTCTGAATGTTTGTTTACAAAAGGAGTAGATTCTTAAGAGAACAAGAGATCAAGCTGCAATTCTTTCACTTTGCAGTCTACTTTAACTGCTGTAACTTGTTGCCAACTGCTTTTGTGTGGCAACATCTTCATTCTGTGGTGCAGGAAGAAAATAATTCCCTGCAATTGAACGGCAGCTTAAAACACTGTGCAAGCTTCCAGCCTCACATGAAATTCGGTGCAAAAGATTGTGCATCAGGCCTTTCCATCAGCTTTTAATCTTCTTTGTCTCTTACTCACAACTTCTGAAGAAATTATAATTATTCATGCCAAGTTTACCATGCTGTTCAGTGGAGTCCAGAACGCCCGATAAATTCTCTTTCTGCATCTTGCATGGATATATTCCAAACAGATGTTAAAATAAGATTAGTAGTGTAATTGTTGCAATCCAGACATGCTGATTACTGTACTTTCTTTTTCTGTAGAATAGTCTGCAATTTTCGTAAGTTCTTTGGAAGTGCCTGGATATAGCACAATATTTGTGAAGTAAGGCAACAGTTTTTACTACACCTTTAGTACCAAAGAGAAGTTCTGTATTTGGAGCACTGAAAAACAGATGCTCATGTTGGGGAAGAAGATATTTTCTTCAGCAAAGTTGATTTCAGTCTCAAAGTCCTGAAGGAATTATCTAGGATCTTGAGGTGGTTCCCTAAGTCTCACTCAACCTCTTGTTGAGAAAGCAAACACCAACTTCCAAAGCGATGCAGTTTGTACCTAGAAAATTGCAAGGAAAATGGTGAATGGGGGTTTGCAAAGATTGAAAAGTACTGCTGCAAGATTATAATCTGGAGGACTGTAGCTTTGAGCACTTACGTGAACGCTTTTATTCCATAATATTCAGTGTAAGTTTCTGCTGCAGTTTGTGGGTCAGTGTAGCTTGCAGATGTATAGTAGCTTGCTCTAAAACCACACCAAAAGAAACGGTTTCTAGAATGTGAAGGTTTTGAAGTAATTGTCTTTAGTTTATTGACGAATACAAATTTTGCAGGCTTTAGTTCCTAGATCTTAATTGTGGTATGAATACTTTATAAAAATAAGACACTTGTCATAGTATGCTTTCTTATTTTGGATCCTAAAGGTTTCCAGACAAAGGGTATTAAATCTACCAGCATTTTCTGCTTTCATTTGTGCAAGTCCTCTGTATTGGGTTTGTATGGCATGATTTTGGTAGTTGGGGCGCTACAGGGGTGTCTTCTGTGAGAAGCTGCTAGAAGCTTCCTTGATGTCCGACAGAGCCAATGCCAGCCGGCTCCAAGATGGACCCGGTGCTGGCTGAGCCCGAGCCCACCAGTGACTGTGGTAGCACCTCGGTGAGAACATATTTAAGAAGGGGAAAAAGTTGCTGCGCAACAGCAGCCAGAGAGAGGAGTGAGAATGTGTGAGAGAGCAATAACTCTGCAGACACCAGGGTCAGTGAAGAAGGAGGGGGAGGAGGAACTCCAGGCACCAGAGCAGAGATTCCCCCGCAGCCTGTGGTGAAGACCATGGTGAGGCAGGCTGTCCCCCTGCAGCCCATGGAGGTCCGTGGTGGAGCAGATATCCACCTGCAGCCCATGCCAGAGCAGGTGGATGCCTGAAGGAGGCTGTGACCCTGTGGGAAGCCCATGTGGGAGCAGGGTCCTGGCAGGATCTGTGGACCCATGGACCCATGGAGGGAGACTGTCTCCCCTAGGAGGGACCCCTAGCTGGAGCAGGGGAAGAATGTGAGGCGGAAGAAGTGGCAGAGACAATGCGTGATGAACTGAGCACAACCCCCATTCCCCGTCCCCCTGTGCCACTCAGGGTGAGGACGTAGAGAAATCAGGAGTGAAGCTGAGCCAGGGAAGAAGGGAGAGGTGGGAGGAAGGTGTTTAAGATTTATTTTTTATTTCTCATTACCCTCCTCTGGTTTAATTGGTAATAAATTACACTAATTTTCCCCAAGTCGAGTCTGTTTTGCCTGTGACGGTAATTGGTGAATGATCTCTCCCTGTCCTTATCCCGACCCATGAGCCTTTTGTTTTATTTTCTCTCCCCTGTCCAGTTGAGGAGGGGGGGTGATAAAGCAGCTTTGGTGGTCACCTGGCCTCCAGCCAGGGTCAACCCATCACACTCTTTATGCATTTATTGCATTAAAAAAAGCATGGAAAATAGAAAGGTATCTGAATATAACCTCGTATGAGGATGATTCCACATGTTCTGATGCAGTTCCCATAGGTTTGCCTTTGACAGGACTTTTTTACTAATACTTTGTGTCATTTTGTTTTTGCACCATGTGGCTATCACATTCAGATTTACTCAAAACATTTTTTTCTCCCCCTGATTTACACTTAATAAGTTAGTTTACAGGTTATGCAATGTGACTTTTATGAAGGTAATAAAATCTATAGTGTGATGCCATATTTTTTACCCCCATTGGCACTGTCTAGGAATTTTGGAAGCAAACTTTTGTGTATGCATTTCTTGTCTAGCATTCTTCTGGTACATAGATTCCCTTTCAGTTTGGAGGGATGGATAATCTTCTAAAGCTTCAGGGCATCCTTGGCTCTGCCATACCCTTTGCCTTTAAATTCTTTAAATAAATGTTACTGAACGAACGCCAATTAGTCCAAATGGATGAAATAGCTCCTAACAAAGATCTAGGATATATAATAACGAGACAATATCTTTTAGCCAGTAATAATAAGGCCATATAACTCAATAAGTATAGTAACAGGACAATGCTTGTTAGGAAGAAAGTTTGAGAATGCAGTTCCTGATACTAGTAAGGGCAAGTTGTCCCTTTAGGGCCCAATGCAAGGCAAAAATCAAACACACATTTGCATGTAAATGTTCTTGTTCTTTCGCATGACAAATATCTGGTGTTCCAAAAGTACTCTTGAAAACAGCTGCCAGAGTGCCTTTATAATATAAAACCTCAAGTTTACTCAAACTAGTAATCACAAGTGAGAAAGAATACTCGTAGGGAACAGACAAAATAAGGCAAATTTCAAAACAACCTATGTGAAATGGTTGTACTAAGAATATGACACTAAAAGTACTGGAAAACATATCTGCATTCCCCGGATCTTGTAGAACTGATCAGGATGACTCAGAAGGATCCTAAAAAGGAATGAGGTTTTGTTTTTTTTTTCTCTGGTGTAATGGATGAGATAAGAAACAAAGGAGGGAGGACAGGCTCAGCAGCCTGGAAGCATTCCTTCTTGGCAGGAGTCAGGGTGTCTGGGAGCCAGCAGCTTTTGCCTTAAAGGCCCTGGTGATTTGTCCGTCTTGGGAATTTGAAGCAGAGCATTTCCTCTGTTCTCCTAGCTAAGAAGATCTTCTGTAAGGATTTCTCTCTCCTGTACATTTCCTACATGGGAGATGTGATATGAATGTCTGTACAAGAAATAAATACAGTAGATATCCACATGCACTGAATTCACAAGATGAACTGGAACAAGTTTATAAAGAAACTTTAGACAGCCTATGGACATTTTTTGCAGCTGGTTTGTTAACAAAGGCTTTTAGAACTTGGTGCAACTGTTTTGATTTTGTTTGTATTTGCTGTTTGGCATCAATTTCTGTCTTTTGACATCCGAGCATATACATAACAACCAGTTAACTAAATATTTTTTTTTTACAGAGATGTAATATATTTCAATCCTTCTTTTCAGTTTTTACTGGTTCATTTTTAGAGGATGTAGTCCTGTGTTGATTCAGTTATCTGACACACCTAGGTGTGATCATGATGGATAAATGAGTTTGCTTTCATCTGTTAATGAAATCTTTCTCAATCCATATTTGGTAGGAAAATCACAGACATAACTCAGAGCAACAAACTATGGCAACTATCCTTTCTAACAAAAACAGAAAACAAAATTCAGTGGTTAAAGCCAGTGGTGTACAATACCAAAGACTTCTAGAAATCCACAGCAAAAACTCAGTGAAGAACTTGGCTCTTTGGCCTGCTGAAAATCAGGTTTATACTTTGCCTGAATGTCTTTGGGAAGAAACTTTAAAAATTATCTTTATTTATTGGGACATTAATGGTCCTAAAGTACTAACACAAGTATCTCTTTTCTCTTAGATTCTCGAATTTCACGTAGATCATGGATAAGGAAATGCATTTCCTTGGTGTGTAGATTTACAGTAGGGGCAAATACATAAATGTTACATTGCATGGCTGGTGTTTTTGAAGCATTTAAATTGTTCCTGTTTAAAAAGTACTTATTATTTTTAAATTCTTAGATTTTTTCAGTGCTCTTTTAGGTTAACATTCTTTAGAATAACCACAGTTAAAACTGGTGGCATCTGTGCTGTAAGATCCCATGTAGCATAGATGAACAATTTTCAGCTATTGCTTAGGTAATTTTTTTTTTTTTTCTACTTGCCAAATGCTCCTAGTTCCATTTTTGGCAGACAGAGTTGATCAGCTATCAACTTACCATCATCATTTTTGGCAGTAATCAAAGGCTTGCCAGTGCTTTGATACCAATGATTCCCGTATTTTAGAATTTACTGGATGGCAGCTGCCCTAAAGGATGTTCCAGAAACCTGCAAGTTGAATTATTTTGATTTATTGTCTTGGCCCAGTGCAGATGATGCTTACTATGTGGGAACTGGCAGATGTGTACAAGGAGGCGTAACTGAGCTTGCCAGACAGTTTAGAGCTCTCTACTGAGCAGAGATACAATATGTGCATTTTTGCCACCCAGACTACAAACCAGGCAGATAATTAATGCTCATAGTAATGGTGTATGTATGACACAAGTGGGTTTCATTCAGACAAACCTACTGCTGACCCCAACAACAACAGTGAATTTTTACTATCAGTTCTCATCCTGGGTTAAATGGAATCATCGGAGACTTTGCAGTGGGACGGATTTACTAGATTTTTTTGGGTTGTTTTTAATTTAGGATGGGGAAAACTTTCCAACTCAAAGAAGAGATAAACATCTCTCTGTGAGAATGCCAAGAAAAAAAGACTATTTCCAGAATCTGATGTTATCAAGTTAGTTTCCAGATCATTTGGCACTCTTGGGCTAAAAGTTTTCTCCTATTATGTGCAATTTAACCTTGCAGTCCCTTCTGGCAAAGTGCTTACAAGTAGTTAACATTTAAGTACATGCTCTCCAGCATATGTAACAACTTCCAAAGCTGGTGAGCCAGTGGGGACAATCCAGGGCCTTGCGTGCAAATGTCTAGCAGTACTGTGAACTGCATCACTATGAAAAATTATTTTGGCTGCAATGAGCCAATTCATAACAATCTTGTTAGGCAGCATTTTCGCTCATACTTCTGTGATGGCTCAGGCAATTCTGTAAGGCTTTGATCCTGGATAGAACTCAGGAAATCCTACACAGTTTCTATAGCTTGGGCAGAGGTGAGGGAAGGATATTAGCAGTGGTGTTACATACTATCAAATTCTAGTGTTTAGATCTGCACTATTATTTGGGAAAAATCTATCCAGAAATATGTTCAACTTTGGCAGATGGAAGCTGAAGCATTCTTAACTCTGGTGCAGATACTTATCTCTTATGGGACTCTCATCCAGGATCAAACATTGTTCAAAAACAGTGTGGGGAAAATTGAGGAATCCTAGGCAACCTAGGTCAAAAAGCTCCTATGATTTTTGGGAATGGGGAGAACTTTTTTTACTTATTGATAGGACATGTAAAATTTATAACCAATTACACATTTGGTTTTGCATTTTAGCAGCCATGGGTTCTAGCACTGTCATTTAATAATGCAGTCACTTAAGCTTAAGTCTGAAGTGTATAACCAGAAATAAACACTATTGAGTTATATGCAGACTCCTATAAAGCAAGCCATTTATGCAAATATACATATTATTTGTTTAAGAGCTACCATGGTAGACAAGCTATACCTCTCAACATCCTCTACTTCTCAGATTTTTTATACAGCTGAAGTAAAAAGCTTTTCCCTACTTCTCGAAAGAATACAAAACTCAAATCCATTGCATTGGGTTACAGAATTTTTCTTCTCATAAAGGTGAATGACGGTGGCTATAAAAACTTAGCAACTTCATGTCAGTAAGACCACCGCAATTAATAGACACAGCATTTGCCTTCCTTTGCCCTGGATAACAGCTTTCAATAACTGGGTTTTCCAGTTGCGTATGTCATATATTAGTTTTGGGGATGGGGTAGTTAAAATAGTTTCTGTTTCCCAAGATGGTCTGTACCATCAGATCACAGAAGCCCAGCTGTTGGCATTGATCATCATTCTGGGTTTTTGGCAAAAATACTCTGAAAAAATGTCAACAGTGATGCGTATCTTGAAAAAGTTGGCTATATGAGTATATGCACCTATTTCTCTCAAGAATGCTTTGTGAGAAAAAGATTTTCTGTCATCTGTGGTTACTCAGTAAAATTGTCAGAAGGTTGTGTAAAGTTCGTTACAGATTACTCCAAAGTAAATGATACAAAGGTTGCAGAATCCAATCAGTAAATGTCAAAACCTAAGGGTCAGTTTGAAATGAGCTAAACAAGGTTAATTACCAACCTCATTAATTCAGGTGATTTTAGGAGGAATGTCTCCATGGCAATGCAGTTTGTGAATAATTAATATGATAAATAGATTTAATGGAAATACAACAATTTGCCTACTTTGTATTGGCTACTGTGGTAGCAGCTGATGCCACTTTGTAGTTTCAAATGGAACTGTGAACTAACAATCAAGTGATTAACAATTCTGTCTTGGGTATCTATCTGTCACTTTTATTTGATTCAAGACCATTAAATGAAAACAGATAAGAAGCAGTTTCGAGTGAAGAGAAGACAGTAAAAAGTTGTTTTAGCATAGTGTACACTGAGTTTTTAAAGCACCGGTAACAACATGACAGGGGAACAGAGATGCATATTGAGAAGGAGTTGTGGGGTTGTGGTTGATATGAAATACTAGCTGATTAATTGGAACGTAGTTGATGAATCTTATGTGTTGGTTTAGGATTTTCTAGTTACCTTGATAGCCTGTTTATTCCTTTTGTTACTGCCTGAAATCATACTTCTGTCCATGTTAAAAGCATAGGATGCTAACCTTGCATGCTTGTGGTTTGGGGACAAAGCTTGCTGTACTGTGACAAGAAATCCAGTTTTGATGGTCCGTCTGTGGATACTGATGGAGTGTATATCTGTCATTCTGGGACCTTCTGTCTTCCATCTCAATGACAGCCCATTGTTCATCCTCTCTGCTAGATTCACTCCCAAGGGAAAACCCTGGCACACCCACACGATCTGGAGCAAAAGAAGCAGGAAAGAATGGGGACACAGCAGTAGACCTGAGAGTCTCATCCCATCACTTGATTATGTTAGCAAAAAAAAAAAAGTCTTAAATGTTATTCTGCAGCCAAAACGATACTTCTCCTCCTCCATACCATCTGCAACACCTCAGATTCAGGCTGGTTTGAGTTACAAAAATCTGAATTAGCAATCTCCGATAGTACTTGTTTTGAGCCCTTTAAATTGTGACAAAATTTCTCACTCGTGCAGAAAAAAAAAGACAAAAAGAAGCACAAAATGTTGGCTTTCAAGATGTCAGAGAAAGGGAGCAAATACTCTGCTAGAAATTCAGTTGGTTGAACTAGAAGTAGTAAATTCACTGGAGTAGTAAATGTTTTTGCAGGAATTTTGTTTTACAGCCCGTGTATTTGACTCATTCAATTCTGGCTAGTAAATGTAAACAAGAGGGTACTAAGTCCTTTACCCAGATGTGGGATAATATTTATTTAATGTAGATTAATCTGTTGCATGAACTATCAGCAGTAGGTACCTGTATGCATGCACTTTCCTGTTAAAAAAAAAGAAAAAAGTCAGTCATAAGGTGGCTTACCTTACTTCCACTGGGGTCTACACCTCCTTGCATTTACCATGAAGCAAGAACATTGTGTTGCAGTCTGGTCTGCTCCTTAATGCCACACATTGTATTGCATTTAACGTAATCTAATTTTTTTTTCTTTTTAAATTATTGACAGATGTTTAAGATGGCTGGTCTGAGCGTAGCTTCTGTTTGGGTGTTGCAGTACTGACTGGGGCTGCCAGGGCTGGTTATGGCCTCAGGGAACCCTCTCTCTCTTTCCCTCCACCTCACACTGCCAAAGCCCCCTTAAACAGAGATACAGAGCTGAATGCCTATCATTACATTTATATATATATATCTGTATATATATGTATACCTGTATGTATACATACACAAAAAGTGAGCTATACTTCAAGTTTGGTGGAGCCATGGGTCTTACTGTGGAATACTTCTTTGAAAAATATTTTTTTTCTGAAAAAAACATAAAAATAACTCTTCCCCCCCCCCCCCNTGTGCTGGCAAACTATTTCATAGTGTTATCAAAGGACCAGCATGCAGCCCAAGGACCTTGTACAGGTGTCCTCCTGTACTACTGAAAGTGCACAACATCATGACTAGTAAGGTAATAGAACATACATTTAGTCTGGGGCCATATGTTGCAGAGCCTTGAACACAACAAGGAGATTATGTTTTAAACAAAACGCGGGTGCCCATGACAGTAGCCAAGTAGTGCATTAATGAACAGAAGTGATTCTTATAATGGCCGTGGTACTGATCACTCACGATAGCTTGAAATTAATGGTTGTTTTCCTGTTATTGAGTGTTGAAAAGTGCTTTCATAGCTTTATGTAGGCAATGGTAGTCTTTAAAATTTCTAATAGAGCCTGTTAAAGAGGTATCGAGAAGCAGGGAAACTTTCTATCCAAGCAGCTGTAACTATTAGGCCTAGAACCTAGATCAGGAACGAAAAAAAACTAAGAAATTTTTCCCTAAGAAATGCTGGGTTAGAAAACCTGTTATTTAAAAAGAAGAACCAAGGAAAGATACTAGGTTGATATAGGGCCCTCTGTAACCTGGAAATTGGACTTCTATGTATAATGGTCTGTGGTAAATAAAAGGAAATATCTTTTACCTAAAGTAACATCTTAAAAATTTAGTGCCCTCTACAATACTTGGAGCATTTGCATGAAAAGGTAACTAGCAAATAGGTAGAGAGAGGCAAAATCTGAATGTCATAGTCACCAGAAAGATACCAAAGACTAAGCAGAAGTCTGATGTGTTCCAATTGGTTTTTTATAAACACGGTAAATCATCTCTAGTTTCTCTACTTGATGAAACAATATGCTATTAGCTTAATTAATCACTATAATATAAAAGAATCAGTTTATTCACATCTGGTTCATCTACCAAAAATGTAGCTAGCGAATGCTGCAGGTCTTTTGACAACTGAGAATATATTCTGCCTGTCAAGAGGAGGATCTGATTCATTTTAGTCTCTGCAAAAGATTTACACTTTTTGAACATGGGAAACATTACAACCTCATTCTGTGTCTAGAAAACTTTAAACAACAGGTAAGCAGCTTAACTAAAACCATGTTAATTACCACATCTATGCCGTGTAAAAATGTAAAGTGATTTTTTATGGAAAAGAAGACTAGTCGTAGCTTCAGTTGAACACCTACAGGGTACTCTGAAAGTCATAGCTGGACGTCTCGATCACATTTCTGTTGGACTTTAATCCTTTCCTCTTGCCACCATCTGTGTTACACTGTGATACAGGTTAGCTCCAACAAATTAGTGTGAAGGCTTCAAATTCATGTTTGTGTGTACACATGTGTGTACATGTGGTTTAGGTACCAAATAGACTGCACTGTTACCACGGAAGTCATTGCACCGTGGACCTGAAGCACAGCATGGAAGACAGAGGGAAGGATGCTGTAACTCTTTACAAAATATATTTTCATCTTTCATAGTAAATACATGTAATAGTAAATACATATCACACAGATATAGGAAGCATAACACTTTTTCAGTAGTATATGCTACAGTCAGTGCTTAAAGCACCCAGTGGCTGAATCAACTATCCAAGAACATGTCACTGGCAAGGTACTCTTGCCAGTGGAAGAGTTGAATCCTGAAGGTCAGTTCTCTCTCCCCTTTTCTGTTTTAGTAAAGATTTTCACACTCCAGGGTTTGGGTGTTAATCACTGATTAATTGTTTTCTTCAGCAGGCTCGATGCTTCACTTGTTCATACCACTCGAGTGTAAGTTTGATGTATTCTTGGGGGAGCTATGCATTAATCGCTGAACTAAGAATTATTTCAGAGGCTGATGATGAAAAATCAGTATTTGTGGGTAAATTGCATTTAACATCACTGTACAGTGTTAGGCAATGGGGCATCACCCCAAAAATATGATTTGGAGCAGTGAAGCACCTGCATCCTCCCAAGTATTTTTACCCTTGTTACTAGATTATATTTCTATTCCTCTTGCACTCCCAGTTGCTGTTTGCTCTGTCTACTTATTTTCCACTTAATACAGACATAGTCAGCACAGGCCTTGTGACTACTGGTTGTACTCAGATTGGCAGCCACAGGTTTTGGCATCACTAGGCTTGTTCACTGGCACATAATTTCTATCTGTAGAAGCTCTCATGGAATTACATAAATTGTGTATTATACGTGGAGTTTCTTGATAAACCAGAGAATGCCAACCCAGATTTTCACTTGTGTTCGGAGGTTGAGTTACCACACTGACACACAATATGGTGATATGGGCTGGCTGGGTGGAAGCAGCCAAGAAGAAAAAACTCGAAAGACTATTTTAACATTCATATCTCCCATCCCACACTCCATCAAAACGCTGGGTAGAGAGCCAAAGTGTTGGAGACAGTAATCTCTACAGTAGGTGAGGTACAAACCTTTGCATTTAGCAAAAATAATACCTTGCAGTCCAACATTCTGACCTGTAGTGAAATAAAGAATTCTTTACATTGGTACAAATATTTGGCTGTGTACAAGATGTCTATAACGCTAAAAAAAAAAATCCATCAAATTGAATTCTTAAGGAAAAGATGACATGATGACATCAGCATCATACATGGTAAGCAAAAATAAACTAAGTGCCTGTAGCATCAGCAATACAAATGTTGTGTAAAAGAAATCCCAGAAATATAAAAGTATTAATTATATTTGAATTAATTATATTTATTAGATACAAAATTACATATGAATACAGTAATATATTTATATTGATGCTTACTAACACAATAATGTATTTATATTCATAAATAAATTTTATATCAATATAAAAATAGAGTAATTACATTCTATGATACAGGAAAACATCTGAAAATGAAATGAACATGCAGAAAACCTTTTGTTGAATCTGGAAACAGTAAACAGAACAGTATTAATCTCATAATCATGGTATTTTCCACCTATTATGTTCTCCATAATGACTGTGAACAGCTCTTATAATATTTCAGAGTCCAGAAGCAAGTCTAAGTAGACTGGATTTCTCCATCATCATTTTGTGGTTCATTAGCTTTTTATATGCTGTAGTAGCCTATGAGGAAGCATTGAGAACTCTTCCAGGAGTTATATCCGTGCTTCATTAGTTTTAAGGCCATCTTTCAGCCTCATGCTTACTTGTAAAAAAGTACTTACTTATTCTCTCTGGAGTAATGAAAGAAAAACCCTCTCATCTTTACAAGCTTGTATTTCCTTCCAATAGCATATTCTTTTCTTCACTGAAAGGTACAGAAAATTGTGGCTGCCTGGAATTCTACCGATCCAGGTTGTGGCCTTAAATAAAATAGGCATTCATGTAATTGAGAAATTGTTATGAAACTATCAAAGACAAACATATCCAGAAACATGAGTGGCATTATAAAAGTAACTATTCTCTACAGATAATGATATTACAGCTTACTAAGAAAACATTCACATCTGAGAAAATGATTGTGAGAGCATACACACTTTAGAAAGACAAAAAATGACTCTTCTTCAGCAAGCCACCACCTTCAATGTCACTATCTGGTCATAACTAAAAATAGTGTGCAGTCAGCTGTCTATGACAAAATGAAATAGCCATCTGTAGTGGCTGATTACTTTTTTCACATATCTCATAGGGCTTCCAATGATGATACACTACAGTTCATTTTGTGTCCATTCAGGTGTTGGCTTTTCTTATGAACTTGTTTGTGCGGTCATCATGCACTACCATTTTTTACAGTGGTTTTGCACAATGGAGGCTTATATACAGTGGCAGAGTTTTAAGTTCTTGATTAATGAAAAATGTTGGAATGAAATATAATCACATAAAACATAACTTCATAACAACAGTTACTTTCAGAAAGTGGAAATAGTTGAAAACAAAATTTTGCTTCTATTAGTTAATCATATAAAACATAAAATGGTTTCAAAGAGAAGGTCTTGTAAAACTGTTAAAATGTCTGGGCTGCTTTGTGTAAAGCACCTTTTGGGAAGATTAATATAAACTGGAGTAATGCAGAGAGGAACTGCAGGATAATAAGGCAATTGGCAAACTTTTAATGAAAGGGGATACAAATACTTCTGGCAGTTTCTTTTGACACAATAAAGGTGAAAAAAAAATGACACGATTAATCTCTGTATAGTTGAGTCCAATTTCCAGGTAATGGAAAAAATTAATAACCTGGATTGCAAAGGTATGCAAGAAACGGCACTGAATAGAGAAATAAGTAGCTCCACACAGAATCAGCTAAAGTCCAGGAGAATTTATTAGTTCTGGCTCAATGCTGACTCTGCCAAGCTGGGGTTAACTCCTGGGAACTCAGTCCCAGGTTGTGCTGTGCACTGTCTCTGTGGGCATCTCTGCCCCAAAGCGCTAATTAGCTCAGGCTGTATTCCTGAGAAGATGGCCGTGTTACTTTCTGTGTCAAGTGGTTTTGGATGCAGAGCAGTCACTTGTGCGTAGCTGGACAGGTCTGAGAATGAACTCCGGGTCTTAGTCTCTCAGGGTATGAATAAATTGTCTTCCCCCCCAACTCCTAAGTATTTGACAAGTCCACTGCTATTTGTAAAAAATCAGTTTGAACAGGAAATAACCATTCTGAGGTCCACTTTTCCGAGGTCTTTTTCATATGCTTTGGTACAAGAAAACCTGGACTTGCAATTCCCTTTCTAGGGAAAATTTTGAAGAAAACAGGCAGAAAAATATGAAGACTTTTAGCTATTGAGATCTCCACTGAAATACGGATGTCAGATTGAAAACCCTGAAGAACAGCAATTACGCCAAATGCATGGCCAGCATTTTGTTGCCCTTCAAATTCACTCTTCTTATTTTTGCAAGCATAATTATTTTGAGTGGTTATATCTCTATAAAAAATCTAATATTTGTATTTTTGCTGATGGGCACTCAAATTAAAAATGACACAGTGCTGAGATATTTAAATGAAGGGAATCAGTGTTTTGACACTTGCTTTGCTGTCTAGTCTGTCAAATAAGCACAAGATAATCCCAATGATTAGGCTGATTTTTTTCTGTCTGGGTGGTACACATTTCTCAAAGCTAATCATGTCAGAAATATTTTGCGATGACTTCAGTATAACTGGCAACCATTATTTCCATTTTGTTTAATGTATTTGGCTCTGAAACAGTGATGTAATGATCTCAGAAAGATGCTCCCTTCATTAAGTCAGTTATGTGGACACGTAAGAACCCTCATGGATACCAAGAGGTTGTGGATCACAAAATACTGTAAATTAATTTTTGCAGCCACACAGTGAAGATAATGCTGATGGCAATAGAGAATAACTTTGTTCTGGTATTTTCCCTCCCAAATATGTGAAAATATTCATCTTCTTTACTTTACTGCAGTTCACCTGTTTGAGTTTGACTTGAAAAACTAAAAAAAAAAACCAACACACAAACCCTGAACTTTTCACAGGAATAGTTAGCATACAGTTTAATAGGCTTCTGCTGCTTTTGATATGGCCTTTGTCTGTCATTGACAGTGTACAGCGTTATAAATCTTATTCATTCATGGAAGTTTTGGCTATTCTGTCAGGGAATATTTTTCTGATGATACCACATTATTGCTCATTTGAACCCCCTCATGCTCCTACTGATGTCTATGACACATCTACTGAATGCACTTTAATTGGTTCAGGTTTTTTGCACAGGGTTTTCCAAACCTCAGAATCCACGATATGAGATGGTACTAGTTCCCAGCTCTGAAATTATCATGAATCTGTATTTTAAAATTATGCTGCAATTATTACTGAAGTAACGTAAGAAAGGAAGCAAGGATTTGGAGTTGGGTCTGAATGTATTTTCATTACCAATGCCAGAAAACTTACCACACTGGGAAGTGTGGAAAGGCATTGAAGATTAAGTATGTTAAGATTTAATATTACATAGGTCAGACAATGCCTGTGTCTTTAAAACTAGCAGGTGAGTAACACGTGCAACTCAAAGGATACATTCAGGTTCATCTCTTAGGTGTGTAAATGACTTTTCTTGAAAAGAAATTGCATTTCTGTCTTCTGGATAAATTCACAGAAGCTTGCGCATGTTTATACAGTATGTGACTTTGAAAAACTGTTGGCCAAATATGAGCTCCCTGAAAATAAATTGGGAAATGAGTTTTCGTTGGTGTAGAGACAAACCAATAACCCTATTCAATGAGGGCTGGATCTAGATAAGACCAGGCTCTGCACCATGTCCCAATAGAGGTTTTGTGTACTATGGTGCAAAGTTAGCCTGAACCCACCTGGCTTTCAGGAGATTCAACATAACTCCGTGTGTATGAAACTCTAGGAACAATCTGGATGGGGGCACAGAGAGGACTACAGTGACAGCTTGAAACACGTGTCACCGACAGCTCCAGAATAAAGCAAAGATGCAGCAGTGACATCTCCAGACAGGGACAGAAGGAGATCGTGAAGGCAAATCCATGCATAGGCTCTGTGTTGTGATCTGCAACACTGCATGTTTATTACTTGAGTGAAGTATCGCTTAAGTGATGAGTGAGTCCTTCCAGAGCACTGGAAAAAAATTGTGCAAAGAATCCCATAGGGCTTTGTACCTCAGGCTCATGAAGGAAATTATCTCCACTTGACAAGAATCCATGGGTTACATGGCACCAGCATCTCCCCTGGTCTCCACAGCTGATGCCCCATGTTCTAGGTGGCATGAGGAGTAGCTCCAGCTTTGCCTGAGTGTGCACAGGAGGAAACATTTGGCTATGAAGCTAAGCATTTGCCTGAGGACAAAATACATTCAGATTAGACCGTAGAGTTTCTGTATTGTTGCATCTGCAGCCCAGACATATGACACTTGCAGGTGTTGTGTGTGTGTGTACTTCTCATATATCTGTCAGATGCTGTGAATCCCTGCATGATGGGTCTTAAAAGTTTGTATGCATACTGGACAGCAAGGGACCTCCTGGGAATCTCCATAACCTAAATCTCCAGCTATTGCATACAGCCATGGTATATTCTCTTTGTTGTAAACCACCTTAAGTTTATTCTCAATTAGTTAAATTTTGTTTATCCTTGGTGAGTTACATGAATTTCACTTGCTTGTGCTTCTGCTATTCTTACAGGGCAATCCTAGAAACTTAATTTCCAGACTGAAATTACCCATGAACAATTCATATATGCTCCTTCTCCAGCGTTGTCCTTCAATTTAAATAGCTCTTCTTTTTTTTGTTGTGTGACCTACTTGAGTTTCAGTTCACTATCCATACATTTTGTTTGATAGTCATATTGCCATTTAAAACAGAGGGAGATGAAGCTTTGAGACAGCTCACTTCCTTTTCCATGGTGCACTTCAGGACAGCATGTGTAGTTCTTAGTATTCGTCTTGCTAGGCTAGACAAACCAAGCTTTCATCATCCCGTTATCTTTTCTCTGTCTGAATTCATCATTGTAGCCACCACAGGTGTACATTTAATTCCAGCTAAGGTTTCACCAGATTTCTGTCAATAAAACTTACTTAATTTTGCTGAAAGCACCTGTAAGATTAAATCCAAAGGTACCATTTAATTTGTCCTTAAACAAACCACATACTCCAGGTTTTTGCTTCAAGGGAGAAGACAACAATTCATTTCACTTTGACAGAAAGTTTTCTTATTTATTTTGCTGTTTTCTGTTGAGCAACTGACACTTAACACTAATAGTTAAGATAGCTGTAATTCTGGCAAATATTCATTTTCTCAATGAGATGGGTCATATTTGGCAGTCCTGTGCATGGGTTGCTGCTGAGTATAGGTTACTTACCTATGCTCGTCAAACAATAAATCATCATTTAATAGAGTGCTTAAAGAGACTATCATCAGTGTGAACCATGTTCTGTAAAAAAATGCATTTTCCATTTTATATTATGAGAGTGATTCCAGCTACGTACCGATTAAATATCACCATCAGCATCACGCAAAGTAAATACTCGAAGTGTGTCTCAAAAAGTGAAAACTCAAAACTGGTACCAGAATTAGTCGTGTTATACCACTTGACTCCTCAAACCTCAAGATGCTGCTCTTATTACTAAGCTTCCTACAGTGAGATTGATGCTCTGGAGCCTCGTAAACAACTGGGCACTTGCAGTTGTGCTCACAACACCATGCCAACTTAAAGCTTCTCATCAGCACAGGCAGAATTCAAAGCCAAGTGTCAGCCTCTTCAAATTCTCTGTGTGCAATGGTGTCCGACCGGGCTGAGGTTTTTCTTTGCTATCTCTCAGCCATTCTCTCTTTTCTACAACAGTTTTTAGCCCTTCTTTTTACCTCAGCTCCCACTTCCCCTGTGTTCGTCATTAATGTTAGAAAGTAGTGGTATCTCAGAAGAATAAATAATATACCCTACGTGTGGGGTAACTGACATTCCAGACAGCTTCCTGTGCCAAGATGATGCTACTTCTCTTTTTCGGTACTTCAGCCTACTTTTTGAGATGATGCTGGAACATTCCTGGTTGTATTCTCATTCTGTCAGCAGTGTTTTCCCATTGTTTGTAGATACTCTATTTTTTTCCAGTAAGCACACAGACCCCTTTGGCAAATGACATTTATAGTCTTATATACAGACTGCTATGTAGCCTTGTAAGAAAAAAATGCCAAATTTGTAACAATTAAAGGCATTCATATTCAAGATCTTTGGAGGTTAGGCTCCTCCAAAGCTACTTTTGCTCACATACTTGTTCACTTACAGAGTCAGAATCTCTGTGCAATAAATTATGCAGGTTTTCCCCACCTTTTGTCTTCAGAAAATTATTTAATGTAAGATGTAGTTCAAAGCGAATGTAAGGTGCCTCTGGTTTTCTCTTTAAATGTTTTATTTTCTTATTTTCAAAGAGCATGAGTCTGCTTTTTATATCAAAGTAAAAAATTAGGAATGTAAATTTGACTATGCGCTGCATATAGAACAGCAAAGTAACACTTGCTAATTTCTCACACATTGGGAGATTTTGTATAGTTTCTCACTACTCTCAAGTTGCAAGTCATTTGCATTACGAATAATGGACTGAAACCACACTAAGCAAGAGTTGCTCAGAGTAGAGGACCTGCAAAATCCTATGGTGTGAATGAAAGTAATTGGCTCTTGCCACTACTGTGTTCTGCAATAGAACAGTAGAAGAGTGGACTGTAATTGGGAGGAATTTTTCCTCTGTAGGAAAGACATCATGCTCCTTTGACCACAGATGACACTTTCTGTATTGATAAGGTTTGATTCAGATCTTTAGGTCGTGGAAGTTTTGTTTCTAATTTAGCATGAGACATTTTAGATCACTTCCCAGAAAACAGCCATAATATGCTAATTACACAGGTGGGTGAAAAGGTAGTTACTTCCTCTCTAATTGAGTCAATATAGTCTTTATCAATTTCCACGCTTTTTATCTGTTTTCTTTTTAAAGCTCCAAAAGAGAGGATCATATTTTTCAAAATATGGCCTCGAGTTATGCATATTTTAATTTACCGGTCCAGTATATTAAGATTTTGTGTATATATATACACACACACACTGTAATCCAATAAATTAAGAGATTTTGATAAGAAATGTGAAGCATCCGGAAAGTTGATTATGCCTAGTTTGACTGTCTCATCAGCCCACCTTGCTGAAAAAGCAGCGTCTGCATGAAAAAAAAAAAAGAAACAATTCAGTGACTGGATAGTTTCCAAAAGGATCCTTTCTTGTAAAGGAAGAAATCTTGTTGACAAACAATGGACAGTGTAACCAGAAATTAAATGAGTTTAAGATTCAGGAAACAGATTCACCAGCTCAGACACTCCATAGCCTGAAAATACCCTTGATAATTTTGTAATGAAGGGTTTGTTAAACATCTAGTGTTTCTCTGTAATATTAGTGCTTACATTGTTATATTGCGGTATCTCAATGCTGTTTTGACAAAACATACGTGGTGCAAATTAATAATCTTATTGTAAGTTAATAACAGTTTAGTTAGAAAGTAGAGAAAATAAGTAGCATCAACAATAGCATGGCTAACAATAAGCGTTCAAAGTAAAAAAATGTTTGATTTGGGTTGGAATCAGGTTTTGACCTGTTCTTATAATTTAAAAAAACCAACTGTTTTCCATTCAGTAGCTTTGCACGAAAGAAAAAAGATATTCTGTGATGAAACATAGAAAAATCTTCCGTATTATTAATAGAATTTATAGTACATTAAAGGGAAGATGTTCTAATGAAAATAATCTATTTGCTTTGAAGCCAGTGTTCAAACTGATCCTGGAAATGGATGGCAATAAACAGTAAAAACTTATCACTTTATCACTTTATTCATGAAAGAATTAATTTATCTTAGCAATTAGTCATTTCAGGGGGCAGCTGTATCTCATATTTCTTAAGACAGTTTTATTTAAATATAAATTGGTTGGAGGGAGATAAGGGTTTTTTCTCCACGCTATTATATCCCTCATCCACAAGCAATATACAGAGCAAACATAGGAATTTGTTTTATTCTTACTTTCTTTCTGAGCAGGCTTGGGAATTGGCCCGTGTTTTTTTTTGACATCAAAATGCCCAGTTCCTGTTGCAAATGCATTGAAAACTATTTTGGGTTGACCCCAGCCAACAGCTAAGCACCCACACAGCCACTCGCTCACTCCCCCTGCCCCAGCAGAAGTAGGGCAGAGAATAGGAAGACCAAAAGCAAGAAAACTTGTGGGTCAAAATAAAGACAGTTTAAGAAGTGAAAGAAAGAGAAAGAATACAAGTGATTCAAAGGCAGTCACTCGTCACCTCCCACAAGCAGCCCAATGCGCAGCCGCTCTCTGAGCAATGGCCACCTTGAAATCAAACCCCTATACCACCTTCTTCCTCCACCCCAGTTTTTATTGCTAAACATGATGTTATATAGCATGGAATATCCTTTGGCCAGTTCAAGTCAGCCGTCCCACCCGTGTCCCCTCCCAGCTCCGTGCTCACCCCCAGCCCACTCACTTCATGGGGGGCAGGGTGGGAAAAAGAGAAAGTCTTTTTGCTGTGCACTGCACTGCTCAGGAATAGCCACAACACTGCTGTCTTATCAACACTCTTTTAGCCACAAATCCAAAACACAGCACCATACCAGCTGCTATGAAGAAAGTTAACTCCATCCCAGCCAAACCTAGTACAAAACCTGAACTCTAATTTTCAGAATAGCAAGGTACATGAAATGTTTCCACTAGCCTTTGGAATAGTTGTAGACTATTAGAACTACTGTATTTAAATGAGCAGAAGATCTGGTCCTGGATATCTTATGTATTAGCTGAAGATCAAAAGTCAATCCAAGATCACCTTGTACAAATAGCAATAGGATATGATTATTTAGCAGAATTAGATTTCTTGCACAGGTAAGAAAAAATTACGCAGTTTGGTAGTCTGTAAGAAGACTGATTGTTAATTCATGACAATCAGTAAAAAAAATCCATAAAGACTGATCATTGTACAGTCATTTAGAAAAAGGTTTCTTATACCTTCCTAACAGAATTTGGTACTCATCATCAGTTGAGTTTAAAAAGACCACATTCTGAAGTTTTGTGATAGTTGCTGTACTACATGAATTTCTTAAAACTAAAAAATTGTTATATGTGAACAAATGCCTCTTGAGTTTTGATGTAAATTAATGAGAAGTCATTTATTTTTCTGTTGTATTCCATAAAGGGGCAAGAGGCAGTTTCTACTAGGCCTGCAAGGCAGCATATTAATTGAGGGCTGGAAACGAAGTGCTGTATATTGCTTGTACGCTAAGAGATCAGCTGTACATTTTTCAAATGAAACCTGTGAAGTTAACTGGCGCTTCCGACATTAATGCTTTTTCCTTATGATGCATCTCATAGAATAGAAGAACGTAAGTGTGCTAGTAGCAAAGTTCAGTAAAAAGGACACAGGAAAATGTAATCAATGAGGTCTGGAACTGCAAATCGAAGCTCTTCTCTCTTCTCACGCCACTTAAACTCTGACTCTTAAAATGCCTGCCTCCTTTACTTTTAAGGTCTTAGGCAATTAAGAATATCACCCCACTCAAAACTGTTTGCCTTGTCTCCAGCAAGGATCCAGATAGTAGGTGACCCTCTTGCCTGAGTGTTGATACTGATCACCCTTCAACACAAACACTATGAGCGGGGAATGTGTGTGAGTGGGAAGGAGTGCCTGTGGTTCAAGCCTTGCCCCCAGCTACCGCAATTCAGACTCGCTTTTGACACAGTCAGGGACCACTTTGGGCTGAAACACTTCCTAGCCCTGGATTTGAAGCACAGCAATTCTAGTCTCTTGATGAAGCAGAATGGAATTCCAGGTTCCCGCTTCTGTTCCTAATGCTGCTTTACATATTAGAGACATGGATAAAATGTATACTTGGGCCTGGCACCAGGATTGTGTGAATTATAGTAGTTTGGTAATCAGATGGCTTACATCAGCGCTTGTTTTACTTGTAAATCTCTGCTGGTTTGGTTTAGAAACATTCGTATTATAAATCTCTTGGGAGTTTTATGTTTAAGTTTTCCGGCCAAGACTTAGTTTCATTATAGGTCAGTTTTAAGTCAACAATAAAACTCTACCAGCTGACAAGAAATGCAGGAATTTCTTGTGAAGAGTCCATGTTCTGCCCAGGCTGCACAACAGGAATCCTGGTCCTGCCTGGATTTAAACCAGAGATGTCACGCTGGAGTGGCTTTTAAAGACAGGTCTGATCTGCATCCTCAGATACGTATTTAGAGCGTGTATATGTAAAGCAAGAAAAACCCACACAGGTTCCATCTTTGCCTGTGCAACTTAGGTTCTCCCTCTGCTCAATATCCAAACAAGAAGCTCTCATCTTCTCGGGCTATTATATACTAAGCATTGTTAAGCATGGAAATGTATTCTTTTCAGCTTTAACTGGACATGTGTAGCAGAGTTTTTCCTTTTGTGTTTTTAATTTCAGCAAAATCTGATAAAAGGCAAATGGAAATGACTGACAATATGCTAGTGCATACACGGTTCTTGTTTTCTTTTATATCTGTGTGCTTTGTTTGGATTTTGTTGAGAGTTTTCTGCAAAAGGACTACTGTAGTGTGAGATGTTACCCAAAGTAAATAGAAATTTGAGAAAATGTTTTAACACTGGAATTTGGTTTATCTGAAAAGTTCCCACACAGTTTACCACAGTTTTTTCTAATGACTGTAGAAGCCTCCCACTCTTTATAAAGTGTTTGTTACATTAATTAGGGGGTCTGTTAGACAACTAATTTCCCCCATACAAGCTGCTGGGAGATTATGAGTATGGGAGTGGCATGATATGAAGAAGCCCATTCATATCTCAAGCTAGAAGCAGGGGCTGTTAGTTATTCAAAATAAAAGTAAGTTTTGGTGCTTTGTAGATTTATATATGTTGTCTTCCCACCTTTCAGGTCCATCCATTGTTGGGAAAGGAATAAATACGAGATTTCCATGATGGACAATCGCAACCCTTCTCTATTACCATGTGAAGTGTCTATTGAAAGTCCTAACCATTTTGTCAGCCATGCTGGCAACCAAAACAAAATAAGTGTCTCTGAGAACGAGGCAGTTTCTGAAAATCAGTATCTGTGCACATCAGTTGCCATGCAAACTAGTACTATTATACTCTGACAAAATCAATAAGCAATTAAGTAATGAATATTTATTTCTCAAGATGTGTTAAGCACGTGGATAGGCAGAAAACTGGCAACAAAATACTTAAACCAGCATGTGGTATGTAATACAAAACAAGCTTTGAAAGATCTACTAGCCCAGAGAAAGAAAAATGCTCTAATTCATGCCATGACTGGAACACTTTCAGGGTTGTTTTTATGTGGGCTCTTTCTAGAGAAAAATGGACTTTATTAGTCCTTCAGCTATTATCTCTTTTTACTTTTTGCCATAATGCTATTGGTGATATCTCTTATTTTCTCCATATAATTTCAACACTGTAATTCTTTAAGATGGAGCTTCACTTTGTGTAGGAGGCCATTAAACAGAAAGGGTAGTATTGTCAAGAAGCCCACTGCAGACTTGCACAGTGGACAAAGCTGGTAGCCATGTGGCTTTTCTTTAAAACTGAGGTGGTGAATGCTGTTTTTACTTCTTTGTGAGACAAAGGCATATTGAGAAGCGAGAGAAATGGAGAAGTCTGAGTAATGTGCATATGCGATATTGGACATGATATATATATATTACAAGTGAAACTGATATTGCACGTTAGTACTGTCTATATGAAATAGATGAAGTAATAGGCACAAGCAAATTCTACTGGACTTCGAATCAAGAGAAGTCATTGAGGTATATGCTTCAGCAGCTATAATTAAATTTGATTTTCTAATCAAATAAGATACTTATGTCTGCTCGGCAAGGATGGTCTGCACTACCTACATGGAAGTAACTTAGTGGCAGAGAGCAACTAAATATCTGTTCGTCAGTAACACATTTGCATGAAGGAAGATTGGAAATTCTACCTACACATATGGGTGATGGCCGGGCATGTCTTTTAAATTAATGTTCTGTTAGGCATAAGCTTAGTTTTGCACATTAAAGAGTAATTCTACGTAAAAAATCTTCATTGAAATCAAACACATAAATGCAATGATGGTAAACTCTTCATGCAGAAGTTTTTTCAGGTTTTAGCCTTGTACTGAGCAACCTAGGACTGTGATGCATGAACTGGATGTTACATACTGTCACATTAAAAAAAAAAAAACAAACAAAACCAAAACCCAAACAAAAAAAAAGAAACAACAAAATTATGGAAAAGCTTGGATGCAGTGATAGGTCTTTTAATTGAAACACATGAATGCTAGTTCCCTTTGAATCAATTTGAACAACTAAAAATTCTAGTTCCAAGAAGCCAGCATAAATTATGTATCTGTATTTTTTGAGCCAACTCTGATTGCTGTTACTTCCTAAAATGTATCTTTTAATGACTTTTTAAAGTATCATTAGTGCATTAAGAAAAATTGTAAAACTTAAGATTAAGTACAACTTTGGATCCCATTAAAAACCACGTCTTTCTTTCTGAGTCCTAATTCCTAGAAAATGTTAAAGTTAGGGCTCTTTAATGCAAGCTTACAAAATAGGAAATAACTTTGCTGTTACATCACCCCTTCTGCCACCTGCTGTGCACAATACCCGTCACGCAACATTAATCCCAACAACAGTTTGGGACCTGGATTCTGGAGCAGATCCCCCAACAAGGAACCTTCCCACGGTGAGTAAAGAAGTTAAAAGTGTTCTCAGTGTATTCCAGCAAGGTTTTCACTTGGGGAGGAAGGGAGAGGTCGAAGAAAATGTCTCCCCAAAAGCAGTAACACACATCCTTTAGTAACTTCTAAGAACTGGAATAGAGAGGAAAACAGACATTGTATACAGTGAGGGTAACTTTGTGTTCTCTGCGCGAATTATTAAACTGAAATGATATTCCCAAGAACATCAACAATATTGGCACAACCACAGTAAAAGTGCCTTAATAAACAAGCTACAGAATCAGACATTGAAATGTCTATTTGAGGATAGTTTAGGATAGTTTCAAAACCTTGAATGTAACTCAATTAAAGTATCTGACAAATTCAATATCCTCCCAGTGGTATTCAATAAAAGTCAGACATTGCAGACTAAGAAACTGAAGAACTGGAGAACACACCCACATAATCTGAATTTCATCCTTTTTGAGCATTGCCTTCTGTGTCCGTAACCATGCCAGTCTCCCAATCTTTGATCTACAGAGACTAGAAGCTCCTTTGAGAGAGTAAAACACAAAACCCATCCCCAAAAGTAGGTTTGTTCATCCTTTCCAACCACAAACTTTTCTTATGTCTCAAACCCTAACGACTTTCACCATGGCCAAAACACCATGTGCTCTCAAATAACCTGACTCTGCTAATGAGGTCTTCTGTTTTGCATATGGACTTGAGAAGGGAAAATGGTGTGAGAATTGGTGTGTTCTACTGAAAAAAGTTTGGGTTGGTTTGTTTGGTATGAGTTGTGTAAGCTTGCAAAGCTGGATTCTACTCTAGGTAGTAGTTTTTCGAAGGGTTTTGACTTCCTCTTTGATTGAACTGTCATTATGTATTGAAATAATGTTAATTTGTAATAGCTAACTGCAGGTGAGACAGAACACTCAGATGGCTTTTTTTCTGAAACCTGGATTCTCATTATGTGATATTTACATTACCTAGAAGAGATGTGCGTGTACATATAATTAAACCTGAAACCAGGAAGGGGGTTTTTTGGTTGTTTTTTTTTTTTTTGGCCACACCACTTACCTAAATCTTAATAATGTGCTAGATCTTTTGGGGACTTTGTGAAGCAAAGGTTTCTTCTGGCTACAAACACCCTCCAAGCTTTTGCTTTGTTTTCAGGACTACGGAGAGGAGGAAGGATCCAAGTGATCAGGGAACTGCCTTAACGAATTCAAATGACAACAAACACTTACTAACTTAATCCTGAAAACTCAACGTCATGACAATAGCAAGTTTGGAGACATTAGGAGTGTTAGAAGTGACACCTAAACTACAGCAAAATTGCATGAAAAGCCAGCCTGTTTTTAACTAGGTAATGTATTTTAGTAGATGCCTATCCCTATGAGCAAAGCATGATATATGAATGTCTGTCTGTGGGTATCTGAAGCCACGGATGCCAGATTTGGGCTTTCTGAAATAACTCCTCGGATGGTTCATTCTATGAAAAGTAAAAATGCCTTTCATCTGTCTTAATAACCAGCTTGACTCACTTAGGGCTTTTGCTTTGATTTATAGGGCAAGATTATAGCATTTGTTCTTTAGCATGAGCATATGCAGTTTCCTAGATTTACTTGTGCGAGTGATACTACTGCAATCAAAGCAATGGATGTGTGTCAGGTTGACTCTTCAGATAAATTGTTGTTATAAATTTTTTTATAGGTTTTGTTGCAGTTTGAAAATGATTGTCTCCCACTGCCTAAACAGCGGATGAGTCCTGTCATGTTAAGTGTGGGAGGAAAACCGATCTTTAGACATTAATGCTAACTACAGATAGAGCTAAATGAAGATACACAGCTGAGCATATTTAAATGAGCTGTTGACTGACCTTTCCTTTCTTTTTTGTATCCTGCGAACTTCAGCAGTGAGTTCCTTTTTATGTAGCATTGTGTTGTCAGGCTTGACTAAATTTCCACCAGCAGGTAAAGATGGGTGCCATACATTTTTAATTAAGCATTGAACTTCAACTATTTTTAATCAATTTTTTGTGCTCGGAAAAGAGGCAATGCACTTTGTACGCATGTGCAGATGCATGCTCACATGCACGCTCCCAGAATTATAAGATACCGCAAACCTAATATCTGTTAACAGTTGTGTATTTGGAGCCATCAGTGGTTAATGCAATATCTTAGTAATTATATCTAAGCGGTTGCAGTAATGTGGAACAAAAAGTGTTATATCTCTCTGTTCTATCTTTCAATTTTGGAGATATGAGAAAGTCAGATATACGAATTTTGGGTGAAAGCTGTTAAGCTTCAATTATTACTCTTTCTTGAAGTGAGAACAAGGCATAAAGGAACATGTTACATAAGTCACGTCATCAGCAAGATACATATACAAGAAAGATTGAAAGGGTTTCTGTTGCCAAAACGACCCCTTTTAATTAAGGAAAACAAATCTAATGAGAATCCAGCAATTCTAAGTTATGTACGATAATGAAAAGCAGCACAAGAGATAAATTGGTTCATGTCGATCTCATAGTATGCAAGGCAGGACAGAATACCCAGAAAGAAAAACATCACAAAGTGAGAATGCAGTAGTAGCATTCAACAGTTTAAATAAAAACAGCCCACTGCCAGTATAGTTAAAATATCAACTTCATGGTATATTTATGCATCTTCAGCTCAAGTAGAAATGTGAAAACAAGAAACCAACCAAGTGAACTACACCAGAGGTGTGTAGCTCGTCTGCAGGCAGGACAGCAATTCCAACTCAAAAAAAGCTCAGTGGCCAGACTTGTATAGTGGAATTGGCCCTCCACATCTGAATGACTGGGAAACTGGAGTATCCAAATAGAGAGTTAATCCTGATAATCTAAGCGCTTGAGAGTACAAGGTAGATGTAACAATTGCAAATGCAATTTGGGTATGCAGGTGTTTAGCATCTCCAACATAATGTCAGCCTATAAAGAGCTATGAAGGTTCCTGTAGCACCATTAATTTATTGTTTCAACAACTACAAAAAAGCTACTGTTGATGAATTTTTGGATAAGTTGTGGTTGTAAAATGCATTTTTATAGTGACTGAAAATGCTTGCTGAGCTTTTATATTAAGAATGAAACCAATATAGCTGTTGTGGCAGGCTACTATTAAGCAGCTGGAGAATATGTAAAACAGGCCACATCTTTGACACTTAGGGGAGCAACATACAAAGTTTGGAAACAGCTCAAGGAATACCACAAAATAGGAGACAAAGAACTTTCTTTGTGTCCTAAGCAATGCTTGGATCACATGGAATGCATTCAGATTATTGTCACCAGTACCTGAACCACCACTCAAGAGAAGTACAAGGAATAAACGGAGCATGCCACGACTCTGTGCGTTGAATTGCTGTTTAACAAACTGAGAGAAGAGAAAAAATTGATAGGTACTGTACATGCTGTGCTTGGGGAGCAGATTAAATTAAGATGCCAAGGTAAATGTGGACCTCCTTATCTTTTCAGATGAATTAGTGTTCCTGTTACTGGGACAGAAGTTTCAGGCTCAAGGAAGAACATGAAGTATTACAATCCCAAAGAAGTTCTTCTAGCAGTTTTTTTTTTTTTTTTTCCCTTTTGGCTACATACTGCCATTTGAGAAGAGGGGAACACCATGAGAAGGGCAATATTGTTGACGCAGAATGCTTTCTGGATATATCCATTGGCCCTTTTTTGGAAACATAGCATTTCTTTACAAGAATCAAAACCTGTGCGTAGTTTAATTTTAATATCATCATTGAAACTTTCACTGTTTATGAGTATGTCCATGTCTGTTCTGTAGCCTCTAAATCCTGTATTGCCTTCTGTATAGAAGTTCAGTATGCAACTAGAGAAGCTGCAGATCACAGACTTACGTTGGTCTTATGTGTCCAGAAACCTTGCTAATTAACCTCTCTACATATACAAATAATAATGTATTATTGAATAATAATTGATAATAGCATTTCAATCCATTGTGTTCACTGAAACTTTTCTCAATCACATTTCAACTCTTACCTATAAGCTGCTAAACACTATCTATAGGACACACACACCTATTGGCATAAATCAGTCCAGCATATCTTTTCATGTCTTAGTACCAAGGAACTAAGATAAGAAAATACTTAGTAGCAGGTTTGGTAATACCTAACTTACCTTATTTATTAGGTCGTAAGTGGTTCTCAGGAGCAGGACATCCATTCTGTATTCTCATGATAATGATTTGTTTTCAGTTCTGTAAAAACTATTCATTTTTATTCCATGTTTGAATTAGGATCTTCTCTGAGAAGGTAATACACATTAGGAACTGTAGGTATCATGGAGTAAAAGATCACAATATGAAAAATAGTGCAAATACCAAAACAGTATCTAAATGACAATATTTTTCTCTTGTAGTATTGTTTTGCCCAAGCTCTTATTTTTGTTTTGTTATTTGGTTTTGGTGGTAGACGGATTTTTTGTGTCATTTGGTCTTAATGTCCACTTTTTTAATAGAATTGTTTGCCTTAATTGGCCATATTTGCTACCAAAACACCATTATATTTGCAATCCAGTGGTAAAATATCAGAGTAGAAAACACTGAGTAATATTTATAATGTGAATTCTACTATGGGAGCAGAGAACAAAGTGGCAGCAGGAACTGCCTGGGGGATGAGGAGGTATCATGTGCTCTTAAATGTAAGTAATAATTATTCAAAACACTTGTTACTGGGAGCCAGCGTAACATCTTCACATCATGTATAGAACATGAAGATATGTAGGTCTGAATTAAAATTGTATGAGAGGTAACTTGAAGTGCAGTGCTTGTAGGCATGGCATTAGAAGGATTAAAGAGGAGGACAGCTGGCAGGAGAGGTAATATTTCCCACTCGTGATTCCAAATTACCACAACAGTTTTTTTGTTAGAAAATCCTCGCATATGTGGATTTATGTGTGCTGTGTTTTGCTAGTACGTTAATTCTCATACTGTATCTGTATACTTTTTACTGAAATGCTCTTCAAATTGTCAATAAGGATACTTCAGGAGGCCCATACTTTCACCTATAGAACTACACATGGCACAGATTTGGCATGGCAAAGGTGACTCCTCTTCAGAACAGAGCTTGTACTGCGGCACATGGCAAACATTTCTTTAAAACCAGATACCCTCCAATCCTCAGTCTGAAGTGCTTTACTTTATAACAAAACAACATTTTTTTCATTTTGGCCCTTAGGCTCTCAGCAGACATTTGTAGAATGAGGAAAAACAAACGTCTGGGTTATACAAACTTAATAAAAACAGAAGCTATTAACAGCCCACTGTACCAGTATTCCATGCACCAACATAAGTGCAGTTTAATATCGTTTTAGGATGAAGGAAAAGGAAGGAAGGAGCTAGTGTTAGGATGAAGTGGCGAGAGTGTATAATTGGTTATAAAATATAGAAGGTTAACTTATGAAAAGGATGACAAATTAATACTTTGTATTAAAAATACTTTGGGGAGAGAGATCTCTGTTCCAAGGAAAATCACAAAGAAACCCATCAATCATTCACAGGCGTAGTGCTATGGTGGTGGTCACATACATGAGGATGTCACTTGCATAATTTGTCAAAGTAAAGCTGGCTCACTAATGATGAGTACTCAAGGTCAAAGTCAGAAACAAGAGTTAAGCCTTAATATTTTTATCCAGGTAATTGGACATTCCCTTTTAGCTTTGTTCATTCAGGCAACAGGCAGCATTGCTTTTCTGTTGTTGAATGTACAGTAGGAAACATGACATGAAGTCATTTTTAATTTGGTAGAGTTTTTTACTCAGAGGAGGGAGAAGAAGGAAAGTCACTTCTGTCCTTCCTCTGTTGCATCTCTACAGTCATTCTTTGTGATGTAAAAGAGCTCTACCTCTCTGTCTTCTCCCTTAACTCCTTATTCTTCTGAAAACATAGGAACCCAAGCTTTAAAGCTGTAGCAGCAAGGCAAACAGCAGGCTTCTGCGCTTCAGCAGAGCAGGAGTAAGTGGCTGGCTTCTAGGTATGAGTTTGTTTCTTTATTCTAACAAACGTCTTTTGTCTGGTCTTGGGGATACGAGTTTCTAGCATTGTTTCACCACGGTTAGCTTTTGTTCAGAGTCCAATGACGATTTAAACATGAACAAATGAAGCATTCTTTATTTTATCTTGAAATGAAGAAGATCCTCAATGCAAAAGTCATTACAATGGAAACAAGACTTTATTTTTCTAAAAGCACAAATAGAATGAAGCATTCTTTATTTTATCTTGAAATGAAGAAAATCCTCAATGCAAAAGTCATTACAGTGGAAACAAGACTTTATTTTTCTAAAAGCACAAATAGAAAAGTAGTGAGAATGAGGAGCTGAAAGAGTTGCAAAATTGTTGGAGATTCACTAAACTGCAGAAAGACTTTTCCTCTCTTTTTATCTGTTATCTCTGTGGTTAACACGTTTGTCCAGTCTAAATGTTAGACATCAATTTGATTTCCTTTTCCGCCCTGAAGGGATTAAAAGCTGCATTTCTCATCTTCCTAGCCTGACTACCAGGCTGTGATCAGCCCTGAGGAAGCACTAACTTAGTCCTTCCTGTTTTGAGCTGTTCTACTGTAAAGTAGACTTGGTTAAGAGGACAGATATTTTCAACTTATGGAAACAAGAAAAAAAGGAAATCATCGCGTTCAAGAGCATCATAAATCTTAGTCTGTGTGGTAACTGCTTCCACTGTCCTGCGTTTCATAGCTGGCTCGAGCTGGTGTGATCACAGTTCTGCTTGAGGCTTCCCCTCCATTTTCTCTCCCCCAGACCCATGTGCTGAGCTCCTGCTCCACTTGTGCAAGCACAAGTGCTTGGTGACAGCCGGAGAAGGGGGTATATATCATTTTCTGAAACTTCCAGATTTGTTGGCAGCCTGATAAGGAAACTGATCTTGCTCATCACATCAGCCACGTATTCATTAATGCTGATACTGGGAGGCTTGGGAATGCCTGAAAGAAAGGAAGAGTTGCTTTTTTTGGTGGGAACATCTTACCCAGGCTTGAACTGGCAGTGTAACTCCATCCTGAGGGTGTAGCAAAGGCTCAAACCATGAAGTTTCTTATTTTTTAATAGAAGGGTGGTATTGTTGCTGTCTTTTATTTCATGGATCAAGCCTGCAGAACCCGACTCAAATTGACTAATACCTTTGGGAAAGCTAATGTCATATTCTTAAGTCCATTTGAATCTCATTGCAAAAATTATCCTTAAGTACTTATTGTAATGTTTCCCGCCTTAATACCCTTTCTAATTGCATGTTTTGACTTAAATAATGTATATAGCACGATTCTTTCTTCCTTCTCTTTTGCTTGCCATGTCCTCCATGTTAAATGTGTTTTTCTCTTTTTTTTTGTAAACCTAGAATTTTACATAAGATTTTGTGACACATAGCTCTACAAGTTTGTTGCTCTATAACACACATTTATACGAAAGGTTTGTAAATACAGTATTCATTTTTGATACTGGGAAGGATTAACTCAGAAAAGTTTAGCTCTGTATCTTAAAGAGATGGTTCTGAACCCATAAAGCTGCCGCTCAGGACCTTCTTCAGCACAAACTCTTTCTCAACTTTAATATCTCTTTAAAATTCCAAATATATTGGCTTTCGAGAAGACCGAATCTTGATGTCCAAAGAAAAAAGTTCAGGCAGCGTAAGCAATGAACTCAGACACATGTTTGGTCATAACAAATTGCTCTGTTGTGTGGTTCTCGGTTATCTCAGTCATATGGAATCAGAGTAGCTGTAGTTACAGAGGGGGTCATGTGCTCAAGGTATGAAGGAACCTAAAATAAAGTTTGCTAGAGAAAGCTGCAGCTCTCCTTAAACCAGTACTTCCACCAGTGTTAACTGATACACTAATAACAATTATAATGTGCCTTTTCCGCTGACAGGCTGATGTTTTGCTCTGTGAGGAAATCGCTCTGCGACGGCAAACTGAGCTCATCTTCTTCTATGAACTTCGCCGAATTAATTGCCTAGTATACATCTTCTGTCTAGCGTACATCTTTTTCCAGTTAAATATTACTGTTCAAATGTCACCTTGTCCCTTGTTTTATGCTGGTAGCTGCCTCATTACTCACTTAATATCAGTTGTCTGTGTGAGTTTGAGGTATTTTTTGCCTTTTAAATTTTGTGTCCCACTTAATGAAATCATCGAAGTGTCCTACTGAAATGAAGCAGCACAGGATTCGTGAGATCAGTAGCCATTCCTAGACCTCAGGGACTCGTCCGATTATCCAAAGCATGAGCAGAAGTTTCATACAGCTGCCTCCAGCTGGGGCTTCAGGATTCAGGATTTTTTATTAGGAAATTTTTTTTCACTGAAAGGGTTATCCAACACTGGAACAGGCTGCCCAGGGAGGTGGTGGATTTGCCATCCCTGGAGGTGTTTAAAAAAAGGGTAGACGTGGTACTTGGGGACATGGATTAGAAGTGGGTTTTGTCAGGTTAGGTTAATGGTTGGACTTGATAATCTTAAAGGTCCCTTCCAACCTTAACGATACTATGATCCCAGGTGGGAGGACGATTTTTTTGGAAGGAGAGTACTAATTCCTGGATGTATGTTCTTACCAATCCAGTTTGAGAAAAATCATTCTGCAGATAACAGGAAACAATTTAACACTCAAATACTTTCTTTGGAAGGGAGGAAGGGATGTATTTTTATCGGGTGAGTAGCCACACAAGTGTGTGAAAATGGTGAAGCAGAGCAACAATAGTTGAGGCTGATGCAGCTCCGTTTTCAGTTTTCTTTTCAGGGTCTAAAAATTGTTGTTACAAACCTGCTTAGGTGGAAAAGATAAATAAAGTAAGATAAAAAACTGCAGGTATGAGTGAAAGTGTACCTGTGTATAGCTGAGAGTTAAAAGAATTTTTAAACTAGAGCCAGAAGGTGAGAGTTTTGAAAAGCTTTATTTCATTTTTTACTATTCATCAGAAAAGGAGAAGAACTATATATAAAAAAGCAGATACAACTTTAGAAAACCTTTCAAGTTTTCATCTTCAGTTCAGACCCCAGGACCCAGAAAAATATGAGAAATAATGGTGTAATCTACGTGAGTGAGCTCCCTAATATACAAGTACCCACTTAATGTTTTCATCACGATGGAGGTGACGCTTGTTTAGACACTTGCCCTTATGGCAACAGGACTTGACAGTTCTCCATCTTTTCAGTGGACTTCTTTGAAGAAGCCTGAGGCTTGTACTACCGCTCCTTCCACACTGCAGCTCAGACCCGTGTTTTCTTTAATTTCTAGACCTGTCAATCGAGCACAGTTATTTAAAAAAAAAGAAAAAAAGAAAAAAGGAAAAAAGTCTGTCTGTCCTCTTTATACTCTTTCTGTCCCCTAAGACCATAGAGGTGTACTTTCTATCAGCCTGGAACGGTTTATTCTGATGCTGAAGCCTTGATCAACATGTGTAACTAGCAGATGCGTTGTGCTCCTGCAAATTTGGTCTAGGGTTGATTTTTCATTTTATTTTATTTTGGCTTTCCCACTCCGGACCACTACCCGAGCACGCTGCCTCAGGACACCAGTTTGTTAAGCTATCTAAGCCATTCAGTTTTAGACTTATTTTCAAACAGGACATGAGAATAATTATGCAACCTGGGGTCTAAGCAGTGGAGCTGCACGCTGTCGCGTCGTGTGCCCCCTC
>VZSZ01005587.1:369735-407473 GCA_013398815.1 Ibidorhyncha struthersii
CGGGGAGCGGGGGCTGCCGCGGGCATCGCGGCTCGGGCAGCGCCCTCCCCTCCGCAGCCCGTCCCCGGCGCATCTCCCACCCCGCGAGGGACAGTTTCACGTCCTCCTCCGCTTAACAGCGGGTTAAACGCGGCTTTAATGTGAAGGGTTTTCTGAGTGAGCGTGGCGCGTAGCGACTTGGTACCAAGAGGAAAGCCGGGTTAGGAAAACCTGGCTTGGGAATGTGGGCGAACTTACTTGCCCTTTGTTTGTAATAAATTTTTCGGTGCCTTTTTTTTTTTAATTATTATTTATTTTCTTTTTCGTTGATGCTCTGTGTGTGGGAAGGGGCATAGAAGTACCAGGCCTTATAAAATGACACATAAAAGCTGTGAAAATGTGAACGAAGGTGTTGAGGTGTCCACAGCTGCCAGCATGCCTTGCTGCCACTGTCTGGCCAAGGATCCTCTTAATCTGGCAGTTCTCCTCACTTTTCCTCTATCCCGTGTATTTTGCGCAGGCTTCTGGGGAGCACAAGCGTAAAATGCCTTCTCTCGCTTCTTCCCCATCTTCCTCTTGTATTTGCAAGTTGTGGTCAGCAACGATTTGAAAGGAGGGAAACACAGCCTTATGCTTTAGTGCAATTTAAATTGTCTTCATTGCCTACCAGAAAGGTAACGAACTGCCTTGTGTTGCTCCTCTGTTCAAAATGCTGCGAAGTTCACTTATCCTACTGTGTGTGGAGATCTGCAAATCTGACAGTTATTACGGTGTGTTTTTTTAAATCCCTATGACCATGGCATGGATTGAAGTAAATACACAAACTGATGTACAGCCTGAGAGAATGAGCTTATCTTGCAGAACACTTCCTTTTTAATACCGAACAGCTAATATGGACGCTGCCACAGTACTTCGTTAAAAAGTTGAGAACTAATTAGCTGTTTCTTACAGCTAGAGTTCCAGATTTTAATTAGAGTTCCTGTCTTCAAGTTTAAACTGATTAAAGTAATGCCAAAGCCACTCTGGTTATTTTCAATGTTTGTTTAAAAAAAGAAAAGAAAGGAAAAAGCAATTTTAAGCTCTTTGAACTTCATGTTGGAAAACAAACCCTTCTGTTTGGGGCTCTGTCCCTGAATCTGCTGGGTGTGGGGGGTGAGAAGACGTGTGCTGTGTGCGTCTTGTATTAGAGTGAGGAAGAGAACTAATTAATGGTGATGAAACTTACAGGTTTGCTGTTCACGGGGCATTGAGTTCAATTGGAAAATCATGGTTTGGAAAGGAAAATTGGAATGTATTAACTAAGAAAGGTAGCACTGGATAACCTGTCAGCATTCGGGTGCATTTCCCAATGGTCAAACCACATATAAGGGTGTGTTTCACACCATGATGGTGTTTCCTAATAACTCTAGAAACTCTGCTAGTGTCTAATATTCCTGGCCAAAAGGTTCATCCAAACTTACATAAAGCTGTCATGATGATTAAATATTGTCCTTCATTACCTTCTCCATTAACCTCATGTGCTTACTTCTGTCTTCATTCTGCTGAAGAACGGTTACTTGCTTTAGACCTTAAAAGAAAATTCAGCGTATGGCTCATTCATGAGTACCCTGCTATATTTTTAACAACTTTCTTACCCTTTTTAGGTGTTTGAGAGATTTGCAAATTGATAATTGGCGAGGGAGCTGTTTTGCTGATTAGACTTGCATAGTGGGCTTATTCTGAATATTTCACAGCACTCTTGACGCTCTTCGTGGGGAAGAGTTTAATGTTTTTCTCACGCTGCTAAGCACTTGCCACAAGATTTAGAAATGGGTGCTTCAAAATCCCAAACATGACGTTTTCCGGAAAACGCACGCATGACAGCCTTTTAAGGTGCGTGGATGGGTCAAACTAGCAGTGCTTGAAACTCTCCACTGTGGGACTGCCAGCTCACCTTAACTCTGTGAACTTGCTTCTTTTCTACGTTCGACCCAGTCGGCTGTGGTAATCCGCATGTCATGACAGAAAGTTCTCTTGTCCGTTCGAACATTTAAATGATTTTTTTTTTTAATTATTAACTAGCGACTGAATTCTGTGCAAAAGAGACTTTGCAAAACCTTGGGTATTAATTTGACGTATTTACGTTCAAGGCACTCAAATGCTCTGGTGCCAGGTGTGCTGCTGCTGAAACCTATATAGTTAAATCTCTAAGTAAATGTGGCTAATTTTTTCGTATTATGATTATTCCGTATCTTTGTTAACTATGGCTCACATCAACTAATGTGATGTCAGTATGGATAATGAGAAAAACCGTCATCTTGGGTTTTATATTTGTTGTGGGATTTCTGTATGTGACTGCTGCAGTTAACCACTTTTAATATCCTCAGAATAACTGTCTGGCTTTAGACAACTGGCCTTTCTCTTCTGGAAGAAGCAGGTTGGTGTACTAGGAGCACCTATGTGCAAACATTAAAGTATTTGTTAGATTTTTAGCAGATTTTATTAGCTAGACAGTCCTGAGAAACCTTACATGTGGTCTAGGAACGAAATTACTCAAATGTGCCCTACTACACTTCCAGTGTGAAGAGTGTGGGAACTGGAAGTTTCTCTGTAGCCTGCGAAGTCTTACTGGAATGGTCCAGCTAGAAGCTGATACATCTCCTGGTAGTCTTTTCTCCAGATGTGTGTATCTCCTTGTAATTTTGGTCCTTTCCTCATTTTTCAGTTGTCATTGGCTTCTGCTGCCACAGCCGTGCTGCTGTCAGATACCTGTTTTGTAATTTTGCTGCCTTTTTGCATTGCTGCCTGACCCCTTCTAGGTTTTCAGCTTGAATTTTGTTTGGTTTCTCTATGTATACTATCCATTCCTTAATCCAGTAGATTCCCCATCATGCTTCATACACAACAACTTGAAAAAAAATTAGGATCTTTAAAGAGAAACATCTTGTTATGTGAAATTAAATCCAGAACACGCTCATTGTCTTAACAGCAGTGCAAATTCAAATAATGACTTAATAGAGGAACTTAAACCTTTTATGTCATGAGAATAACCTTGTTAATTATCAGGGTTAATGAAGTGTATTCCTTTAAAGTGAACAGAGTGATCACAGGCCAAAGAAAAGGACATCTCTTCTGCTGAATGGTATTTTTCCAAATCACTGGTAATTGAAAAGGGGATTTTCTTCCAGGCAGGCGTGTGATATTGCAGCAGTTCATATCAGATTCTTCAGGAAGGAGGAATAAACACCTATTAAGAAGTAGACTGTGTGATACAAACAGTCAAAGCAATATGAAATGGTGAAATAACTTTACCTTGTTTTGTATAGCTATCTCGATGGTTCAGTGCCTTTTTTTCCAAGTTCATTGACAACGAGGCATACGCTGAAACTTAAATCTCATTAGTTAGAGTTCCCTGATTCGGAAATAGCAGGGAGTTTGATGTTATTGCATTATTCTGTGTCGTTTCACAGCTGTCTAGGGTATTTCAGTGCTGCTTGTTTCATGTAGTTCCTTCTACAGAATAGTTTTTGGGATGCAAAGGAATTAAAGGTGCTTCGGGCAACTGCAGTGCCACAGTGCTATCCTGTTGGGTGTAGGACAGGTGTGTGGATCGGGATTGTACTGTGTTGTGAGTGGTGTTGGCAGTGTTGAGCTGCGGAAGGGTATAAAGTTAATTTCAGACTAGGTAAGTATTGAAAAACAAAGTTTCTGATTTTACAGTGAAGGTGATACTATATTTATAGCTCTTTTATAATCTTGCAAAATGAACGTTTTTGCACAAGGAATGTGGCATTCAAGGCATGGAGAGCATTTCTGGTAGCTTGTAGGAAGAGTTACAATGTTTCTGCCTGAATTTTATCCTGTTGACTTTGCTTGTCTGTTGTCAGATTTCTTCTGAAGAACATGTTCCAGAATTGACCCGCCTATGTCTGTCTGTCCCTATGACATGCTGAGCATGCCTGCCCTGGGACGGTGGTGGGAAGTACAGCACAATGTGAAACTTCAGCTCGTTATTTGCTAACCTGTATGGACTTGGCTGAGCTTTTAGTGTTTTGGAGCGAGGTAGCTGGCTGTATCGTGTGCTCTGTCTGTCTGTTTGCACATGCAGCACTGAGCAGGCAGTTAGAGGCAGTAGTTCTTTCTGAATCTGCAAAAATGTTCTGTGACTGTGCACCTATCCACCCTCTAAAAAAGAAAAAAAACCCAAAACAATAACGCAAAGAAAATGGAGCTAGATGCAGCTGTTCCTGGAAATTTGAAGATAAAGAAGAAAGGGCAGTTTTGTGCTATGTAAACTTTTCTTGATAATATAATGCATGGTGTGGAAGGAAATGTGGTGCTACTGTAGGTTAGCTGTATGCAATCAATGGTAGCTTGAAAATTCTCTAATTCTGCAGGTTTTAGTTTATAAGACTAAAATCCATTCTTTATATTCCTTTAAAAGGCAAGTAATAGCTTGGTATTTTTATAAAATGTGAAACAATTGTTAAAACTTCATATTAGGCAGAATTGAGTGTAATTCTGCAAAGCCAAACTCTATGATATTAAGTTGACTTTCTTTCATTTATAGCAATGTGATTGTGCTTTGTAGAGAAAAAATGGTAGTTCAAACCCTCAGACTTCAGTAGAATAAAATATATAACTTAACTCTGGCAGATCCAGGAGGGTAGGATGTACTGGGAATGTTTCTATGATTGCCCACCAGCAACTAAAATCCGAGTCTGGACTATTTGTGCTTCAAATGGACTTTTAGGTAGATAAATTAGGTGTCAGACATGATTTCTGCAAAAAGGGTATGTAATATTTGACTTCATTAAAATATTGGGCAGTGTGGGACATGGTGGAAAATGTGGGGTGCAAAGTACTTCAGAACACTGAGCAGCTTAAGTACTAATCTGTTCAGCAGGTCAGTTCGAGAATCTAAAAACCAGAAGCTTGTTTCATTTGCAATTCAGAACAAGACTCTTCCTTGTCTATCATCTCTATTGCAAAATTAAGTTCTTTAAATAAGGTTTTGGTCACTGACAAATTTCGTTAAGGCTTTACATTTTCCTCAGAGGAACAGTTTCCCTCTCTTTTGATGTCTATATAAATACTACAATTAGCTGCTCCCTTGTGTTGTGTTATATTTTTTACTTCATGTTGCGTTACACAGTTGTAGAGGGGACAAGCTGGCGATGGGAGTGGTACCATGGTTCTGCAAGAACTTATGGGAAGGGTAAGCGTTATGGCATCTTGTGGTTAGGGCTCCCAGTGAGGATATGCAGGGACAGCTTCTGTGCATGTCATAATTGTTTAGGTCATGATGGGTCAATGTATTTGAGGTCAATAGTGTACTAGTCCCTGTTTTCTAGTTTCTGCTCTTCAGCTGTATAAAGGAGAGGAGAAGAGACTGCAAATGAATGCACAGTGTGGGAAAGCCAGGCCATCTTTGCAGTCATGGGAGCAGCTTCCTTGACTTCCATGCAGTGTGGTTTATGTTGTGATGGCTTGATGGCTGCAGGTGTCATGGGAGATGGGGTTCTTCCTGCCCCCCCCCCCCCCCTTCCTCAAGGAATTCTTCTCTGAAGTCTTTTTCCAGTTCAAATTTTTGAAATACCAATGATACTATGGAAGAAAGGGATTTCTTTAGCATGGGAGAAAGGTTCAAAGAGGAAAAAAATTATTAATACATTGATTCAGATGTAAAATTGATGTAACATGAGCCAAGCTCAAGGGACAAAATTTTGGCATGAGATCAAGTAGTAATAAAATAAGCACTAGGATAATATTTCCAGCCAATGGAGAAGTGAACTTTTTGGACCTGTCTTCTGACAGGACAAGGGTGCACATGTGTTACGTCGTCAGAGTTTTAAGGGGAAGCCCAAGCGCAGTGTAAGACATTGTACGACTTGGTAAGTGTGATGAAAGAAGGCCGGGAGAATAACGTGGACTGCAGCATTAATTCTGCTGTATTACTGGAAATCATCAGCTGGAACCTGTTTGTGTAGCAGAAGAATGTGAGATGAACTCCATCTTCTCTGGTTATCAGGGTTGGCTGAGTGCAGAGGCAGCAGCAGTGAGCTCTCTTGAGTGAGAACCTTGAGTACTTCAATTTTGGGTGCTGCAGTATAAGAAGGACATTGAGGTGCTGGAGCGGACCCAGAGGAGGGCAACGAAGCTGGTGAAGGGTCTTGAGAATAAGTCTGATGAGGAGTGGCTGAGGAACTTGGGGTTGTTTAGTCTGAAGAACAGGAGGCTCAGGTGAGACGTTATCACTCTCTACAACTACCTGAAAGGAGGTTGTGGACAGGTGGGTGTTGGTCTCTCCTCACAAGTTACAATCCATAGAACAAGAGGAAATGGCATCAAGTTGCGCCAGGGGAGGTTTAGTTTACACATTAAAAAACTTCTACACTGAAAGGGTTATCAAAGACTGGAACAGTCTGCCCAGGGAAGTGGTTGAATTGTCAGCCTTCTAGATGTGGTGCTGAGGTACACGGTTTAGAAGTGGGCCCAGTAGAGTTAGATAATGGTTGGACTTGATGATCTTAAAGGTCTTTTCCAGCTGTAACAGTTCTATGATTCTATTGCTCTGCTGTTCAAGGTCCTTGACGCCATCAACTGGAGTAAGGAGAAAACCTTGCTCAGAAGTAGGCTGTGGAGTGAAGGTCCCACGTGCTAGTACAAAACAGTGCGTAACAGGACTAAATACAATCATGCTTTCCTGATCTTGGGCCCTCATTGGAAAGGGATGATTATGATTCCTGAGAGAAGGCCTTGTGCTTCAACATTTCCAATATGTGAAACTGGCATCAGGTTGCATGACCAGTCCTTGCGATGTAATCTGGAACGCAGGCACATTCCTGTCCTGGCCTGTGGTGGACAATATGCTACTTTACCTCACTGCTGCTTCAGCCTCAGAGGGTCTGTGCTGCTTCTTTGGAGAGAAAGTTAAAGCATGGCTCCTGAGTGCCAACCCCTGTCAAAAGACTTCTGCTGATGTGTGGTCTCTTCTGTTTGAAACCCTTCTGCCAAGTGCAGCCAAACACAGGTCAGCTAATGTGACCGAGTTGTTTTTCTGGGGAGCGGTAATAATTTCAGCGCAGTGTAGAAAATTTCTGTATGTAGCGACAGTATCAAATTGTCCTTCTCTGTGCTAGTTCTCCAGGTGGGTAAACAGTCATTAAAGAGTCAGCTGATGGATATGATTTTTTGTGAAGACAGATGCTTTTCTATAAAGCTGATAAATGTTTTCAGTGCTGTAGAGTTATGGTTAAGATGCATCTTCCTTCTTTGTGTAGTACCTTTTTTTAAATCGAAGAATAAAATCAGTGCCTTAGGTTAGTGCAAGTCCTAGCAGACAATATGAGGTATTGGATGGAAGATGGCATACCTACAAAAAAGCCAAACTAATTCCATCTCTGCATGCCTCTCAAATACTGGTCTTCACAGGCTGTGGGATGCAGTATTCTGTGGAGCTCAGAGGAGGGGACTGACTGTCCATTTGAAGCAAAATGCTTCAAAAAAGATAAAAACTCTTTGATAAACTCTTGCTAGAGTGAAGAACTGAATACTACTTTGTGATTGTATGTGGATATGCTCAAGTTGGTAAGGTGGGCAACTTAAGGTAGAGCAAAGCCTGAGAAATCAAATTCTGTCAAGAGGAGTATGGGAAAATGGTCTCTTTTCTGCAGCCTCACACAGCAGAGGAGGGGAAAAGAAGTAGCTAAACCTTGAGTATTTTCTTGATGGATTTGTTACATGAGCAGTCTCTGCACTTTGTGGGCAAGTTTTCTGATTTTTTTGAGTCTTTTAAACTGCGTTTGTAGTAATAGTCTGCTGATTTTATTCTGTCCCCCTGTGAAAAAAATGATAATACAAACCCTGTTCAGTCAGTAAGTGTTTGAAAATAGCCATGTTTTATTTAAGTAAAAAGAAGAGCACCTCAATTGCATGTGTTTTTCTTTGAAAGAGAGTGAAAGGCGATGTTACAAAGAACAAATTTTGGCAAGCGGGAAGAAAGCTGAAGAGAAATGACAGAATGTGTAAGGGGCAGTTTTTAGCCCTACTGAAAGGGTGGTTGAGGAATTCAAAGAGGAAATGATAAAAAGAATTTCATGGAGAGGAAGACGAAGGTAAGGTTAGAAAATGGAGAAAGGGCCTAAGCATACTAAAGGAAAACAAACCCGTAAAATCTGAGGTAGGGGTAGGATGGAAGTGAAAAGGAGGGGAGGAAAAATCTATGGTAAGAGAAGATTGATATGAAGTGGGCGAAATGATCTGAGTGGAAAAATAGTGGAAAAGTGACACAATTGAGAGATGGAATGAAAGGTGATGATCAATGTATGCGGAATGGGAGAAGAAAATCTTGTTTTAAGTGTGTGCTGTGTTTAACTTTTCAAAAGCCTTTTCTTCCCGCATGCTAGGGGGAAAATTTTGGACCTGATCCAGAAGCCTGAGAGGGGTGAGGCTGCTACAGCTCCGTGCATGGTGTCCAGCCAGCAGCAAGGCTGAACATGTGTTCCCAGTACACAGGCACACAGGCGAATGCATGCCTGCACCTGCTGCAGGTGCTGCACTGCCGACACGCGTGTCCCCATGACCCACCCCAGGCTGGCACTTGAGCCCACGAGCCCCGGTCTCTCCGGCAGCGGCACCCAGGCACATAGGCAGTCCCACCCCAGCTGCTGCACTCACACCCCCATGCACACATGCGTAATTTCCCCCACCCCGGAAAAGAGTTAGAAGTGATCTAATAGGGAGATCAGACTGCAGCGATCAGGCGTAGGGCACGGCCAGGCAAGTGAACCAGCCAGCGAACTATCTGCATGCAACTGGCCCTTTTTATCTACTCACTCCTCTGTTTTCTCACACTTGTTCCCCCGAAATCATGTAAATCCATCCCCTTCCCTGTCTTTGGTTCCTCCTGTAAAAATCCCATAGTAAATCCTGTGCAATCCCCAAATGCCCTTTCCCTGCATTCCATAATGTGTCCCACAGCCCTGGGCAGTGACCCTCCTCTGTCCAAGAGGTGCTCTGATGTTGACTCATTGTGATGGGTTTCACAGCTGGACGCTGAGGCCAGTGCTCTCCTGGGATAGCTCTGGGAGGGGTCTGGGTAGGGCCTCCCTTCCTCCAAGTCCCTAATTTGTGTTCGTGCCTGCCATTCTGCATCCCTGTAGTCCTCTGGGCCGGTAAGAGATGGGCCTCTGATGGGCTGGTTGCTCCCATGATGGGCCTGGGAGGAGTTGTGCAGGGTATTATTTGGGGTCCCCCGCCTGCCGCTGTCTCTCTGTGCTCCTTTGTTGGGGTGCAGATGAGCTTTTATCACGTATTCTAACAGTATACAACCATCTTCATTTTCTAGCGGAATTTTAAAGAGTAAACTTGTGATGAAAATACTTTGTTAAATAATATGTAGGAATGAAAAAAAACTGTTTTAGGGCACATGCTTGCTTGCCTCCTTGTTTGGTGTTATACTGTGGAATATAAAATGTGTTGTATTACCTGTTGAGTCTAGTCAAGTTAGATTTTTATTTTAAAACTTGAAAGGGGTTATTCTTCAGTTAAAGATCTAGTCAATAGCAGTAAGCTACAATACAGGGTATGACACAAACATCTGTGAGGAATCCAGGTAAGGACAATAGTTACAAAACAAAACCCGAAGGGGGTGCTTGTGATTGCCAGTGGCAATGTTGTAGCTAATGGGGTGGAATCCCATTTTTTTCCAGAACTGCCTCCAACATTACTTTATGTGTCTTTAAGAACTTAGGCTACTTCTAAAGGCTGTAGCCATTATAATTACTTCTTTTAAAACCATGGTTAAATGTATGCATGATCTGCAAAGCTGTCATTAAGATACACTTGAACTCATGAAAGAATGATCGTGTTCATCATCACAACTAGATTTTTCAGTGCCTTAGGACTGAAGACAGGAGCCTGCACAAAAAAACGGTCAAGCTGAGTTAGACCCTGCAAAGGGTATTGGAGTAAGTAGCACAAGGTTAATCGGGTATGTTTCCAAGAGTGGGGATGGGGAAACATTAAAAATCTAGGTTTGTCTAAAAACTTGATTGTGTGCCATGTTTTACACCAAGTGATTCCAGTCACCTATTGGAAAAGGCATAGAAGTATGGAAATGGAAATCACAGTGCAGTCTGAGTGCATATCCCCTGGAAAGTGGAGCTGCTAGCTAATTAGGCATTAACAGGGCAGTGTACATTCTTTTTTAAGAAAGGGGGAAAAATTAATCCAAGCAAGCGCAAGATTATGGTTTTGACGTCAGTGTTATTCAAGTTCTTAAACTGCTTTCGGAGGAAGGGATAGTTCTGTGCATAATGGTAAAAGAAAATTAGAAAAAGGTATTGGGAATTTACCAGAGAGACTGGTACTAAGGGAGTGTGACAGATCAAAGGCCCCTTTGCCTCAGCTGTGCTTATATTGCTGTTTGTATAGCTAAACTGTAAATAAGATGAATTTTGATTTTAAAAACAAAATGTGATGTGTTTCATGTCATTAGTTGGGAGCTTGGCTTCTTTGGTAAGATGAAATTTGAGAGGGTATATAAGTACTCTATAAATGTGGGGGGGTAATCACAAGGAAAGGATTACTTAGAGTAAGACAATGCTGATATGAGAGCAAATGACCATATTGGCTGTGTATAAATTTACTCTAGAAATTAGAATAGATTTCTAATCATTAGAATAGCCTCCCAGTTGAAGGTAGTGTATATCAAACTATGTTTTGCTGCATTAAAGTAGAATCTAAGAAATTGATGAAAAAGCTGGTTTGAGGTGATGAGATGCCTGCCAGAACAAGGAACTAGATTCATGGCACAAGGGAACTCTTTTCTGCAGTATTTTCCTGAAGTAAAATTCACATAAAGCGAATGCATCAATATCGTGAAAGTATATTTGATAGCAGATGCAACTCTTGCTCTCTCCATGATGGTGTGGAGATAGGTTTTTCAAATAGAAGCAACCAGTTTCAACCACCACAACAAAGTGAAAACAATTTGGAGAGAACATAACTTTCCATAGAAAGGCAATGGAAATTTCAACGTATGGAAACTTAAAATTGCTATAAAAAGCTAGAAAGGAGTTTTCTTGGGTGAAAGTTTTGAAACAGACAGTTGAAGAATGTGATGTGATAAATGATGAATACTCTTCTCGTGCCCTAATTATCTATTCAAAGTTAGGTTTCCCTGATATAAGACACCGGTCATTGCTACTTACACCTTTTGCTGGGCTTTAAACTCCCTGTACGATGTCTGCCAGACTTCTGAGCAGAAATTTTTGAAGGTTTTGGCAGGTTAGAGGGCTGAGCTGGGGGAAAAAGATAACTGTCAAATGCTGTTGGAAACTTACACGCACTGATGCTTCAGGACGGGGCCTTGAAACAAAATGGATTGATTCTTGTGCAAAGAATGTGTTTCTCCCCTTCCTCAGAAGATTTATTTGTGTGTGGAAAATAGTAGACCTTGAAAGCAACTGCTCTCATTTTGGGAAGACTTAGACTTTATTGGCTAAATCTCCTCTAAAATTTCGTAGCTGGGCCAAAGCAGGATTTCTCTGAAATCACAACTGTTGAGTCATTTGGGCTGTGGGAGGCCAGAGTGTGAGCAGCCCTACAGACACGCGCTGCCCAGGAGCTCTGGAAGAGAAAGCTGCTTAGAAGGAAGGGTCCTGCGAAAGCAAAGCTAGGAGGAGAAAACAACAGGGAAGAGAACAAACCCGAAGAGATGAGTGCTTGAAACCTGAGGAGTGAAACTGTAGGAAAGGGAAGTGATATCCAGAGTCTAGGCTAGAAAGGTGACATGTTCTAAGAGATAAAATAAGAACTGACCTGGCAGGATGTGATTCAGATGAGGATACTGAAGAAAGGAGATGACGAAGAGCTCGTTAAGAAGAACACTGGCTCAACACTGCCTGTGCGGTTTGAGAGAGTGATGGAAGACAGGCAGGCAGGTGTGCCCAGCCGAAGCCAAGAGTCCGTTTCGAGGTGCTAGTATGATAGCAGTGTAGACAAAACGTCCTGTTGATTTGAGTTCTTGATCACATGTGTGGTAACACCTCAGCACTGTTACCTACTTTGGCTATTACAGCAGACAGCAGTTGTTCTGCAGGTTTCTTGGATGTATGTGGGTATGTATTACAACTGCATATAATACTCTTTTCCATCCTTTCTCGCCCCTCTCCATAGAACCATTGCACAAAATTCTGATGTGCTGGGGATAAATCAGAGCCGTATGACATTTTTATCTGTAGAGCTCTAGCCTCATTTTATTGTGCATGGTGAATGAGGCGGGGATTACTAGGGGAGAAGTGTTTTTTTGTAGTCAGGCAGCTAAACATTACTTTGGAGATATGGCTTATATCCTTTTCTGCCCACATAGGTCATGTTTGATGCTGGTCAGAGTATTTGCAGATGTTTTTTCACTGTGTATTTCTCTCCTTTTCTGGATGCCCAATCTGAAAGTCAGATTCTTCTGCAGAAGAATTAAGTTCTTGCATCTGAAGTTGAAGGAATTTTAGTGCTTATTTGTTGTAGAGACTATATCAGCTTTACCTGTTAGCATCTGGAGATCCGAGTCAGGTATCATGTCCGTGTATTTAGTAGCCTTCAGTGTTATTCAGGAAATAAAATTACATTATAATGGATGCCTTTTGGCTTAGCAGATTGGTGAAAGAGAATTCTGCCCTTGCTGTTCGTAACAGCCTCAGACCTAACTTCCTACTCACGTGTTAATGGGGAGTAGTGTGAAGCTTACTCCAGTTCCCCTTCTGCTTTACTCTCTAGTGCTATGGTCTCTCTAGGACCTTTACAGCTGTATGACTTTCACGTTTATTCCATTGAAATAGTTGTTATAGAGCTGGAAGGTTCTCTGTGCTTTAATACTGTATTGGCTATGCAGTTCCATAATAGTACTTCAGGCATTATGTTGTTTGTAATTCCTTGTGCGATCATCACAGGTCTTCTTGCATTACTTAAAAATGCACAGGGAGAATGCAAATGCTTTAGTGTCAAAAGACAACAGAATAGTCTATCTTTTTTTTTTTTTTCCCAAATATCTTATTTTTTCCATTTCACCTTTAGTTGAATAAGAATTGAAGCCTATTTTTGGATTTCTAAATTACACCTTTATGCCTCACCATCTCTACAATAATTCTCGTGAAGTGTAGAAAACTTTGTTACTGGAAGGCCAATAAATTACACTCTTCTATGCTGACAAACTAGTAAGAATCTTGACAGGCAATTTTGCTTTTTGCAGAAATTATAGGAGAGTTTCTTTATTTCACCAAGGAACAAATAATATAACAGACATCCGAGAACATGATAATTAAAATTCTCTGAGGGAAAGGTTTCTTCTCTCAATGTTATAAATGAAAAGAAAAAAAAAGTAATAAAAATGGTCATTAAAGTATAATTAATATCCTGTGTGTTATTTACATCTTAGGATGATTTAAATCACTTGCAAAGGGGGGAAATGCTGGGAAGTAAAACCGATGATGGCTTGCAAAATTGACAGAGAAACTAGGACATTTCGGGTAGTGTTTAATTGACTAGTAGAGCAGCAGTCAACCTGGCTGGATCCCTCAACTTTATAGCAATACAAATGGAGTGACTGTTAACATAGATGTTAGAAGCAGCTAAAAGCTACTCATGGTTAAGAGTAATCATCTTTATTGCTTTGGAACACAAAGAGATTAATAAAGTTTTGTGATGGCAAAATCTGTTGTAGAAATAATTTATAGTAAGGTGCTGTGGAAGAACATGTCCTTTGCTTTCTTAAGTATTTATAAAGTTTTTTAAGAAAATATTTTTAAAAATAGAGTAAGATTATGAGGAAGAGAACAAAGAGGTAATGTGTGCTTATTTGCCTAGGCTATAAGGTGATGAGATGGGAAGATACATCTTGTTTCCTAAACAGGCACATTTCACTTAGAATTCAGTCTTTTTTTCCCTTTGATATCAGAAAAAAAATATTGTGGTTATAGAATTCTCATTTATTTTTATTTTCTTCTTTTTTTCCCCCATTGGTAGAATAATTCCTGTAGCCTGCAATGCTTATTATTAGACAGGAAGCTTAATGAAATATTTACATGAACACTTAACTAACAGAGATAACTTTTAAGATTTAACAGACCACCTGCTCAGCAACTGAAATAGAGCAATGCTGTTTTCAAAAGTAGTGTAGTTATTCATGGCCAGGGAAACATCCTGGGTAAAGCTCCCAGAAAACTGTTTTCTCATCTCATTAATTCATTTTTGGCCTTAAAAAAAAAAATTACTTGAGAAATCATAAGGCTTCCAAAGGAAAAAGGATGGAGCTAGGGAGGAGAAGGAAGAGGAGAAGAAAGTGGTAAAAAGAAGCAGCTTAGAGTAGCATCCAAGAACACTCTCCCTTAACATAGGAAACTCAAGGTCAAATCTTTGGCATCTCCACCTTGCTCTAATAACTGGCTAGTTTAACACAACTTTTTTCTCCCCATATTCAGAGCTGTCTGTACTCTGCCTTGAGTCCAGAAGCGACATAATGCTGTGTTACTGTGACTGTTATCCAACTTGCTGACTCCCTTTCACAAGCCTGATTAGCAAAACCATAACTAGCGCCGGTCCTGGAGCAGTTTGTGTGTACTCGTCCATGTAGATATCTCCTGGGTACTGGAGAGGCATATGCTAAACTGAAGGAAACCTCAGCCACTGTCATGATCAGAAATATCACCAGCTTAACTGCTGGGATTTTACTTCCAACTGTAGAAATCTAGGAGTAGACAGGCATATCAAAATAATTTTGACTATATCTGTTCCAGCGAGGACTTCAGCTGAATGAAATAGATACATCTTTCAAGTATGATATCAGATAGTGACTAAGCGCAACATTTTGTCTTGCAGGGGTGAGGGTTTCTTGTCAGATGCAGTTACTACACGTCCATTTTTGCATTTAAAATTGCTTTCAAGTTTGTTCAGTCTGTGACAGTGGCATGGCCTATATCCTCTGTGCTTGTGTATAGAATGAGATGAGATCCATGGAGTTATAAGCTAATGCGCTTTCAACAGCTTTTATACAACACAAACCCGTTTCTTTATAGGTTCATCTGCTCAGACAGGCAATGAGGAGAAGACTGTAGAGGAACTTCAAAATCTGAATAGTCGTATGGGTTGGAAAGAGCCCCAAAAATTAAATATCCAAATAGACACCCTTGACAAATTAACTGTTAACCAGTAAATGTGGGATTACTGTCGTGGTTTGGGCTGGACTGGCCACTGAGGCCAAACTTAAAAATTCTTATCCTAACTCCTACTAGCCACTTCTGTTGTGAAAATGAAAAAAAATAATTTTTTTTTTCTGCAAAATGAAAGGAATTGGTCTTCTCAAGCTGACCTGAGACGGCTGATGTTTTCCATAGGAAAGGGATGTAAAGTATCCTCATACTAGGTCAATTCTTTTTATGCTGAAGCAACAAAGAACACGCTTTCCACTTTTTCAATATGATGATAGTTACCCCTACTATCATATAGCTACTATGTCAGTACCACATATAGCAGCAACTATATGATAGTAGTAACCCCTCGGGAAAGCATATGTGTTATACTCTGCAATAGTGTACAAATCTCAGTCAGTGCTAAAAATGGCTACTCTTTCTCTTGGTGGACAATCGTAGTATCCTCACCAGACAGACACACCAAGTCTTACTCAGCTTTGAGGCTGGCATAAACAGGCACAAGCACCACACATCTTGCGGGGCATGATTTGAATATTTACTATCTTGGAACTTCGTGATGCTGAAAAAGTGAATATTTTGCCACAGCTCTCATTACTGCAGTGTCAAGATCTGGTTTTGCAATGTTCAAGCTGAACTAACTTACTGCTGGTTTTTGGCATAGTATTCAAAATGTTAGAAATCAAACCATTTTCTCTGGCTTTCAGTCCACATTTTAAGCTTAGGCTTTGTGTTTTGTCCTGTAACAAATGTTATAAGGATTGCAGAACTGGCAGGTACTGCAAGTACTCTGAAATAACAAATAGAGGCCTTTTCAGCTAGCGAAACATTTGACAATTGTGAGCGTTCCTGCCAGGAAACATTGCTGGCATCCAATTAAGGAATTTTCTGTAACAAGAATGCCCTGAATAGTCTTATATCTAGGTTGGAAATTGTTTGATTGACACCATACCGTGTAAAGAAAGCAATAACAATTGGTTAACTTCCAGCTTTTTTGGAAAGGCTGACTGGAGCTGCTGGTCTACTCACCTTTCTGGACTTTGGTGTTTGTTTACTTACTGGGGGATTTGAGAATCAATTTGATGACTTACCTACTTCTGCCTTGATTCTCTATTTTAAATTCCTCAAGTTATTTTGGCTCAAAAGACACCTTCCTTCAGCCAAAGTCCTCTTTCCTAATGCTGTTATTTTATGTACTCTCTAGTAGTACATATTAATTCATTGTATTTGTCGAGAACTTGAGTTCTCAGTAGAGGGCATTAAATGTGAGGCTTGTTAGCTGTTGGAAGTATGTGTAGTTGATAAATAGTTGTTGAACAGATGCCAAAAACCTTTGCTTTAGGGAAAAAGATTACCTACCTACGTATCAGTATTGTGGAAAGTCCTGAGCACATAGCATGCTCTCTGGTTCATGGCCCAAATCAAGACAGAGGAAAAAAAGGAGAAAAATGCTGTAAAGGCAGGAAGTAAAAGTGTTCTTTATGAGGAAAAATGGCAGCTGTTATCCATAAAGATAGTGTGTGTTGGTATTTAATTATCCCTTAGAAACATTCCTGCATGGTACATTGTCATAATGAAAGACTAAAACCTAAGGTGTATGGGATAATGGAGAACTGAATTTGCAGATGGAGATCAAGAAAACAGAATTAAAATAAACTCAGGTGATGTCCAGCTCTCAGTCCTCGACGTTGGCACCAGATTGGTGTTTCAAGTTATGAATAGAGGTCACCACAATAGGAGTACAGCTGAGTGTGCAGTGGTGTGGAAGCTGTATAGGCAAGAAGGGCCCAGGCAGCAGGTCATGGTGAGTGGGGGTGAGCACGTGTAATTGTCTGTACAGCAGGTCTTTACACATTTCAGTTGGCAAACATCATGTTTTTAGCAAGTTTGACTGTAACGTTCCATTCCTCTTTGTTTAGCGAAAATGTGTTGGGTAGGCTCTTTTGTGCTACTTTTTTGTATTTTCAGTGATCCTGAAATGTGTCTTCAAATAATATTTATTGTGACATAGTTAACACTTTTCAGTTAAAAAAAAGTGCTTCATGGGATTTTTAAGTCCTTTTGCCAATTTCTATTGGATACTTCATTTTACAATTTATGCAAAATATGACAATCACAGAATCGTCAGGGTTGGAAGGGACCTCTGGAGATCTTCTAGTCCAACCCCCCCGCCAGAGCAGGGTCACCTACAACAGGTTGCACAGGACAGCGTCCAGGCGGGTTTTGAATGTCTCCAGAGTGGGAGACTCCACAACCTCTCTGGGCAGCCTGTTCCAGTGCTCCACCACCCTCAAAGTAAAGAAGTTCCTCCTCATGTTAAGATGGAACTTCCTATGTTCAAGCTTGTGCCCATTACCCCTCGTCCTATCAATGGGCACCACTGAAAAAAGACTGCTCCCATCCCCCTGGCATCCTCCCTTCAAGTATTTGAAAGCATTAACAAGATCCCCCCTCAATCTTCTTTTCTCCAGACTAAAGAGACCCAAATCCCTCAGCCTCTCCTCATATGAAAGATGTTCCAATCCCCTAATCATCTTTGTAGCCCTTTGCTGGACCCTCTCCAGCAGATCCCTGTCCTTCTTGAACTGGGGAGCCCAGAACTGGACGCAGTATTCCAGATGCGGCCTCACCAGGGCAGAGTAGAGGGGGAGGATGACCTCCCTCGACCTGCTGGCCACACTCTTTTTGATGCACCCCAGGATGCCATTGGCCCCAGGGCACATTGCTGGCTCATGGTCATCCTGTTGTCCACCAGGACTCCCAGGTCCCTTTCCACAGAGCTGCTCTCCAGGAGGTCGGCCCCCAACCTGTACTGATGCATGGGGTTATTCCTCCCCAGATGCAGTACCCTACATTTACCCTTGTTGAATTTCATTAAGTTCCTCTCTGCCCAACTCTCCAGCCTATCCAGGTCACGCTGTAAGGCAGCACAGCCTTCTGGCGTGTCAGCCACTCCTCCCAGTTTAGTGTCATCAGCAAACTTGCTGATGGTACACTCTATCCCTTCGTCCAGGTCATCGATGAATAATCTTCATTGTCAGTTGAATCAACCCACACTTGATTTTTTTTTTAAACTGATTTCAGTTCTTGGAGAAGGGACCAGATAGTCAGAGCTAGAAACCAAGCTCTTTAATTACCATAGAACACAGCAACACAACTGCAAGTTCCTACAAGGACCATCAGGCATCTCAGTTCTAGCTGCATGGGTTGAGAGATTGGTTTTTGATGGTCATCAGCTTTTGGTTTCTTTGCTGAGATTTCCAGGAATGACACTTTGTGCTGTTTCTGATCACTTGGCTTAGCTTTGCTAAACTCTTTGTAGAGATCTGTAATAGAAATATTAGAGTTGGTATGAATGATGTAGGAATGGAAAAGTGTGTTTAACCACCAGAAGCAGCAGCAGAAAGGTTAAAAGAAAGGCCTATATTGGTAACGAAGAACAACTCCCCAAGGTTGCGGCTCCCAGGACATTATTTCCAGTGGTAAGACTGAGGAATGTGTTGTTTATGTGAAGACCAGAACGCGTGCCCTCTGAAAGAGCAGATGACTTGTCAGTGGAAACTTGTCATGTGTACCATTTCTTTTCCTGCTTGCCCAACAGAAAAGCAGAATATAGACTATACGTATTCCAAATGAAGAATAGCACAGTAGGAAACAACCTGGTCTAACATTTATGGAGGCTGAGGTAAGTAGGGTTCTGGTGTGGAGGACCACCCCACAACGGCTGTTGGCTCCTACAGGCCATGAAGATCTGTCCAAAAACTAGTTTGTTATTGCCAGTCGAGAATAAACCCAGAAACACAGTGAGGACTTGATAGCTGGTGCCTGTAGTCCTCTTTGTCACATGCAGGTGGTCCTGGCCAAACCACTTGGGCAGACATGTCACTTGTGTGTGAGTGAGTGTGAGATCATGAGTGAAAGAAGCCTTTGGAAGGATGAGTGGGATATTTGCAAATGAATATTTTCTGCTTTCATGAGATCTGATGTAGAAATTTGCAACAGTAACTTTCCTTGTGCTTTCTAGTGCTTCCTCGTTTAGTGATGAAATTAAACCACTGTCTAGTCATAAACAGGAACAGTTTTCAGTTTCCCTACCGACATCAGAACTGTTGGTAGGGTTAGGAGGTGTCAAAGGAAGAAATGGGATAAACCAATTTATGGTTTAAAAAAAGTCTTCTGTGACACCAAACTACTAAAATTTAAACCATAAATGAAGAACAAGTCAGAGGGGAAGAAAAAAGACTGGACAGTGTCTGTTACCGAGTATCTTGTATTAATTAGACAATTTTAGACATTTATTTTTCTTTTTTTTATTGTAATATAACAGCAATATCAGTAATATTTAATAAAGTTATTTTTTAAAATTTACAATATCAATGTAGCAATGTAATATAATTCTAGTATATTATTATATTATATTATTAATTATTTTTAATACAGGCATTTTTAAACAGTTATACAGGATTCCTAAAGGTACCAGCATCATTTGATGTGATTAAGAAACTTTGGGAGTGCAGGAGGCTTTAACCTTTGTCCTCCTTGGCCATTTCAGCACCAAAAGATGGCATTATCACTGCCAGGTTCCCTCTTTTCTCCAGAGCTGTGTTATCTCTCATGTTACCTTCAGACTAATAAGCAGGAAATATAGAGAACAAATAGGGGGCAGCAAGAAGAAACTATTTTTGTAGAGTTCAGACAGTTGTCAGGAGCAAGCCCGGTGAGCAAGAGGCCTTTTGCAAGCCAGAAGAGTAGCTGTATGCACGTGCTATGTTTTCTTGAACTGTCTATTCAGACCGAAAAATGTAAGCATCAAGATAAACATTTGTACTTATGTACTTGAACATGCGTTATGTTCGGTATATGTTCAAACTTATGCAACAAACCAAGTGGGAAAGACTGCGTGAGAGACAAATAGGCTTACTGTCTAGCAGTTTTTGTTTAGGTTATTTATAGTACGTAAAGCAGTTTGCCATTTCTGTGTTGGTTGTTTTGTATGCTTGTTTAATGTTTGGTAGACTATAATGTGGTGCTTTCTGTGCCTGGAACCTGTTGTTTTCCAGGGCCTCGTATGTAGTGTAATTAACTCCCCAGAGTGAAAGGGGGAGATTCTTGGACGCACCTTTTTATAAGAGCTATGTAGAACTGTAGGAAGAGTAGAAGGAGAAAAAGCAAAGTACCGGATTGCTTCCATGTGTCCCTACAGCTTGGCTGGGGAAGAACCTACGTTGTTAAATCAAGGCACACTTTTAAAACAAACCCCCAGGCTTTCCTTATCTTTTTCTGTAATATTTATTGGAAACCTTTAACATAATTCTGAACTTTTGTTTTGTTTTGGCTATTTGGAAAAAAATAATCGTAATTCATTAAGTTTCATGGATAATGATATTGGCTTGCAGACATACTTACTTTTTTCTTTTTTTACGCCGTCTCCTCCTAAATGTTTCTGTAGCAAACCTGTGGCTTGTTCTGTTATGCGCTCTTTCTGAAGTTATGCGTCTGCAAGACAGTGCGATAATTTCACTGTATTAATACTTTATTTTGATTTTATCTTGTATGGAGATGGTTTGGATTTCTTAATTGCTGTGGGGGAGTGCAGCTGGATCAATGTGCGGGGAGTAGCAAGAAAATAATGCCTTATTTCATGCTTGCAGAAGTGGTGCCTCAGGTGAAATGGTTGTCTTTAACTTGCCTGTTTAGAGAAGTGGTGTGTCAGAAGCATTGATCTTTGGCTTAAAACTAGAACTAAAATCTGTCTAATGAAAAAGCTGCCAGAAATAAAAGGTCGTACAAAATGTGCTGAATTTTTTAACTCCTCAAGAAGGATTTCTTAAAGTACTGCAATTCCCTGTTGATTTGCCTAACCAGAGCGACATTTGTCACTGTTCACTGAACACAGTTTTACTTTTATTCATAGTCTCCATGCGAATATAAAACTTCTAAGCAGAATATGGCTTATGGAAACAGTCCAGCCTAAACAAACAGTGTGTTTGATTCCTTATGAAATATGTCAAATTGGGTCAAAAATTTTATCATCCTGAATCAATTCAGTCACAGCTGACCTTGGATATATTATTTTCCTTCCTGTTTCTTAGCAACAGAAAACTTTTCTGCAGGATGACTATTTAATATCCTAATCTGTTTTAGAGGCCTTTATACCTAAAGAGGAACAGATGGTCTAAGGAAATTTTGTTTGTAGCAACAGAGATAAGGAGTATCTACAAATTATTTTTCTCATTTCATACCCTATTGTCCTGCACTTACAATTACATAGTATCTCCTTGGTGGTAACCAAAATCTTCTATCAGGAACAGAGAATAAAAATAGCAGTCTGCAGGTGCTACAAGTTTCTTTTTTTAAATGCATGATGCAAAAAGCAGTTGTACGTATGTTCTTACAGCTGTGATTGCATTCCTTATAGAAAGTGTGAGATATGTATAATTGTATTCTGTAAGTGTTGAACTGTATCTGAGTAAATGAAGAAAGCATTATCTACAATGTAATTTTGTTCATTGGCATTTGCTTACTCTCTCATTCTCAAAGTCTGTCATGTGAAGTGGTTTTCTTTCTCCTTTATTATAGATTCCAAAGGTTCTTTGTATTTCAGCGAGAAGAATCTTTTTTTTAAAGTTTATTTTTATGTGACTTGGTGTTCACATAAAATATAAGTTAAGTCATTAAGGACACTGAAATCTGGAGCTTTGAAACACCATGTTGTGACTATTTTATTATTGGCCTAATGAAGAAATAATTCTGTTTATTTTTCTGGTGGCGTGAACCTTCTTACTTCCAAAGAAGCAGGCTGAATGCTTGTAGGAGATTGGATGATCTTGGATTTTTCTACATGAATTTAAAATTAGTTCATGAGCCTTGATTCTGACTTTATTACGGCCACCTGCAAAGGAGAGAATAAGAAGACCTAGTCTCTTCTAACTCTTTTTCAAAGTGCTGTGTAGTACCTTTCCTTCCTAGATCCTGAAGTTTTTCATGCAAGGGGAGGCACCTCCTCTCCACCTCTTAGTTGCTGTCTTAAGAATGATGCTGTAATGATGCTCATAAATGCCTGACAATGAATTCATCTGGTTTTCTGTGATCGCTGGTTTGTCACGGAGACAGTTCTTGACATGTAAGTCCCGATTAGCCGGCAGAGACATGACATCAGTTTGGTGAAGAGTGCCGCAGTAGTGTGTGTATGCATATATATATATAAAAACACATAAAAACAAATGACACATTCAGCACTATGCTGAGGGTCTTTAAGCGTATCATCTGGTGCATTTTTTTTGTCCTTATTGGCCTATGTCATACTTTGTTTATTATCAGTGGCTACCAAAATTGTATAAACTGTAGCATGAGCTTGTTTTTGATAACCTAACAGACCCGTTGCCTGGCCTGCTCTTGAAGTTTCATCAGTTATCATCACTTATCACTTTTGATCCAAAGTGAAATGTGCTCCGTAGCCTTTGTTAGAGCTCTTCTAGCTGCATAGCATGATATGAGGCTGTCTCTCACCACGAAACCTCCTTGACATCTTTTGTCCCTATTGGCATATTTGTGTGTTGTGTGCTACCTTATTTTATTAGCTAGCCAAGAATTATTTCTACTTGTGGCTTTTGCTGGTTGCAAGAAAAGACAATGTCATCTTTGTTTAGTTTAATTCTTCTGACTTCCCACATTTTTACATGAAATATTTTCAAATGAAACTGAAGTGTGGAGCTTTACTATCTCATTTTCACCTTCAGAGAGGAGGTCCTTTGTTTTGTTGTGCCTCTCTTTTTTCTATTGGTGGGACTGAATGAAATCTGGAGTTTTTTTTGTTTTGACATATTCCAACCCATCCACTTGCCCATTGCCAGATTTGGAATAAAAATTAATTTGAAGCTTAAAACAGACTCACCCTCTAGGAACATTAAAACTCTTTGCTTATGAATGTTTTGTGTCTCCCAGTGAATCCCTCCAAGCCTTGAGTCTGTTCTAAGTCATACATCTGGTGATGGTGTGTCCGAGTCAGAGAAGAATGAGGTACTTTTTGAAAAATCATTGAAGTGGCTGCAGGGAGTCTCCTAAGTGAAGCAGGAAAGAAGGTGAGAAAAGGTGAATGTGAGAAATATTTTGTTTTCATTTTTCTTCTTTCTGTCATCTCTCCCATTATCTTTAAAAAGGAATGATAGGAAAAGAGAACATGGCTTTTAATAAGTACTTAATCCAATGTTAAAAATGGAATATAAGCTTTGGTTCTTGAAATCCTTCACGGGAAATGGCCACATGTAGCTGCCTGAATAAGCGAATTGCCTGGTACATTATCTTGCTTTTCTCTGTTTTTGTCGAGAGGTGCCTCATTAATAAAAGGAAAGGTAGTGAGTTTCTAGACTCTGTTATTATGTCTGGCTCTTTAATGTAGAACTGATAGCCCTTCATCTACAAATGGTTGGGTTTTTTTGGTTTTTGTATGACTAGGGAGATCAGTCTAGAAAGGAAGAACTCTTCAGTCTTAAAGCATATATGAGAACTTTGAGGGGCTGGAGAAGTAAAAATTAAAGGTTTTTTTTTTTGTTTGTTTTGGGTTTTTTTTTTAGGAAAAAGCCTTCCCTGTTTTTTTTACTGAGTTACAGCTCTTTATGAATGCTTTAATGTATAGTACTCAAAGCACTTCTGGATAATGCAAGTGGCAGAGCACATCTGCTCATCTCTTATGTTGCTATTCACTAACAGACCTTAGTATTGTTTAACTGGACTGCAGTAGTTACTGAAGCAGTTTAGAATTCTGAGTGGTTCAAGTCATATATTAGGTGAGAATTTACTTTGATTTCTGTGAGCATTGTTAGAACCGACAACTAATGAAATCAAGTCTGTAATTATATTTCTTAAAAATTGACTTGTTGCTGTGACAGGTAGTGGGTTTTTTTTTAAGTAAAGCAGCAAATTTGAGCTATTTTGTAAGACTTGACAAAAGGTGTGAGTGTACTTGAGTTCTGAACTATGTAGAAGAACAAACCCATATCGCTTACCTGTCCACCACAGACTACTACTTACTGTTGCATCAGGCTCTAATCGTATGTCTCTTTCTAAGGCACAAGATAAGTCTTTTAAAAGCACAGTGTCCTCATTTCACTGTGACAAGTGATGTATGTGCTTTCACCTCTTGGCTCCCTAAACTTCAGTTCCTCCTTTTCCTTTTCTGTTCTTCATCATCCTTGTCTGGCCAAGTCAATTAAAACAAACAGCAAAACCTGAAATAACACACAAACAAAAAAATGCAACCTGAAAACCCTACAACCCCAACACCCCAAACAAAACACAACCAACCAAGTAAAACTCCCCACCGCAAAACAGAAGAAATAAAATCCCTAAAGCTTATTAAAAGTTCTTCTCTTTAATATTATGATAAATTCTAAATTAAGAGGTAGCTGCTGCATTAGATTGATGTTTAATCTTTATCAGTGTATCTCAAAATAACCAGATCAAAATGCTAAAAAAAGGGAGAACATGGATTGATATCACTGTAGTGTCTAAAGCACATTAATTTTCTTTTCATGCATTATATTGCTCTTTAAACATTTTAATTCATAAGGTGGCCCTTTCTTCCTTTGCTTATTTTAGATTTCTTAATCAGGAATATAACCTACTCCCACTGTCCGCTATAAAAATAACCCGGTGGCGTCACAGTTCACTTCTTAATTTGAAAAGCTGGATACCATATGTAATCCATTGTAATAGAACTCATCTGTCACATTTGCTTTTACTCACATACCTTGGCATCTGTTAAGTGGGTCTTGATAGATGCTGTTATTAATGGAATTTAGGATTCTTTATTCACAGTTTGTCTTTCCGTATCAAGCAGACAAAACTTACCTTGGTCTTGTTGAGTGTTTTGTCCAGGAAGAGCAATTATAATAATAGTGACACCAATAACGATAATGAAAAAACAACCCACTTATTCATGAGTGCTGAATTCAAGTTGGGTACATTCTACATTGTTTGAACTCAGTGTAAGTAAATGTTGTTTTATCAGGCTGTTTGTTATACCAATTGTTTCATAATTTGGTTTTAAATCTCACCCCAATTCTTCTTTTCATTCTTGCATTGCTAACTTACTTTTCTGTCATCTAATATAAAGTAGCCTTTTCTCTTATGAACATTTATGGACTTTTTTTTTTTTGTTGTTCAATCTCAGATTTAGGAAATCATGAATTCTTTGCATGTACTCGTGCCATATGATCCTGGCATGGTTATTTAGATAATACAAAACACATTTCAATGAAAATGAGAGTATTTGTAGTTTGTCTTTAAAGTTAGATGTGGCAACATAAACCTGCAAGCATTTGATTTTCTACAGATATCTATGAGCAAGGCCATCAGGTATGGACAAGCAGCACTTTCCTCCTATAAAATTAGATCATAACGTTAATAGCGTGTGGTGGTCTGTCGGAAAGAGAAGTTTTACAGTCCAAAAGCCCCAAAAAGCCTGCCTGGACAATCTTTCAAATAGAGTAAGTGTAACCATGTTGTCCATTGCTGCCTATTCTTTAAAACCTTCTGCATCTCACTAATGTAAATGCAGCATGTCTGTCAAACTTTATAAAATAAACATGCTTGTTAATGTTTTCTCTAGTTTTCACACATCCTATTCTAGATCTGAGAAAACTGGCTGAGGCATTTGTAGCAGCTCATTAGACTTTTCAGAACCAGTGCAACCCATTACCCCACCCTTGTTTTCATCCCTGCATGCAATAAAATAGGTTGTCACTTATTTATAAGAACACCCCCCCCGCAATAATCCCAACCTAAACCAAAAAAAAATGAATCCTCAAACCTTAACCATCAGACCTTGTGATTTGCCTTACTGGCTTATTCTTCAATTATTTGCCTTCAGTTTTTTTCCTCCTTGGGAGGAGGGCAAATCCAGTGCATCTGGCAACTTTTTTTTTTGTTTGGCTGTCGTATTACAACAGTTGCTCAGCTATCTTCTGTGAACACCCACAACAGTAAAAATCCTTTAAAACTTTAAAATATATCAGAATTCACACATACCCACGCAGAAGCTTAGAGTATGGTGTGTCATCTAATCATTCTTCTCAGTTTTGCTCCAACTTCCTTGACATTGTTCCACTCTCCTTTCACTTTTCAGTGATATTGATGGGAGGGATAGGAAGATAAACGTATAGATGCTTGGCTTGTGGTAGCAACTGATCTGTGGCCTTCCTGGGATATTGGCCAATACAGGATTTGTCATACTATTCACATCAAAAAACTTGAGAAAGTTTGGGACAGTCCAGATTTTTTAATGAGTAACTTCTTCCTCACAGCATTACGAAGTGCTTTTTGAAGACTACAGAATATGTGAGAAACATATGAAGAAATATCATAGAATCACAGAGTCACTCAAGGTGAAGGGCACCTGTGGTGGGTTGACCTCAGCCAACAGCCAAACACCACCCTAGCATCTTGCTCACTCCTGTCTACCATGGGACAAGGAGAAAATAGAAGGACAGTGAGCATACTCATGGATTGAGATAATGATAGTTTAATAGGGAAAGCAAAAGCCTGATGCTTAAGCAAAGCAAAAAAAGAAATTCATTCACCAATTTCCATAGTCAGGCAGATGTCCAGCTGCTTCCTGGAAGGCAGGGTCTCCACACGCATAGTGAATGCCATAACCATGAACGTCCCTCCTTCCTCCTCCTTTCCCTGAGCTTTTATTTCTAAGCATGACATCTTATGATACGGTCAGTATGGGTCAGCTGTCCTGGTTGGGCCCTCTCCTGGCCTCTTGCTTACTCCCAGCCTGCTGACTTGATGCTCTGCTAGCACAGTTCAAGCAATAGTTAAAAGGCAGGTGTGTTTTAGCCACAGATACAAAGCACAGCACCACAAGGGCTGCTCTGAAGAAAGTTAACCTCATCCCTGCCAGACCCAGTACAATCTCCACCCTTTTTTCCACACCATTTCTGTACCATCTGGAATTGATCTGGGCTGGCTGCCTGTGCGGAACAGGGCCGGTTTTGAAGATACGAGGGCTGCTCTGGGCCTTGTCTACTTGTTCTGGATATTGTCACGACTGGAAATTTCCCCAGTCTTTCAGGGCAACCTGTTTCAGTTTTTAATAACCCTTACCATGAATTTTTTTTTCCTTATATCTGATCTGAATTTCCTTTGCTTCAGTTTACATCTCTTGCTTCTCATCTTTTTGCGGTGCATTTCCCAGCAAGTCTAGCTCTGTTTTTAAATAGTTGAGTATAGCAATATGATTTCCCCTTAGCTTTCTCCTTTAGAGGCTGAACAGACCCAGTTTTCTCAGCTGTACCTTATACATTCCACGCGCTAGCATCTTAAAGGCTCTCCACTGTACCAGTGTTTTATACTGGGGACCATAAAACGGTATACAGTACTGAAGATGTGGTCTGGCAGATGTGGATTAGAATAATAATTTCCTTCTACTGGTTCCACTGTAGCTAGTGCAGTCTGGTATGCCCTTAGCATTTGGTTTCTGCAAGGGTGCACTTTTGACTTACATTCAAATTTCCACCAGACCCTGCATGTCCTCTTGTGCAAAGCTGATTTCTGATCAGTTAGCTCCCACACTGTACTGTTGCATGGGGCTCTTCTGTCCCAGTTACAGTATTTTGCGTTGTCTTTTGTTGATTTTTCTTGAGATTTGTTGGCCCATTTCTCCAATCGGTTACCTGGTCTAGTGGGAGATGTCCCTGCCTTTGGCAGGGGGGTGGAAATAGATGATCTTCAAGGTCTCTTCCAACCTAAACCATTCTATGATCCATCTGAAGCACAGCCATGTCCCCTAGTGTGTGAACACCTCCCCTTAGTCACCAGTGAACATGTTGATGTACATTCATTCCATCATCCAGGCCAGTAATTAAGATGTTAAATATAGAATCATAGAATATCTCAAGTTGGAAGGAACCAATAAGGATCATCAGGTCCAACTCCCTGCTCCTTGCAGGACTACCTAAAACTAAACTGTATGACTAAGAACATTGTCCAGATGCACCTTGAACTCTGACAGGGTTGGTGCTGTGACCACTGCCCTGGGGAGCCTGTCTGGGTGACCGACCACCCTCTCCATGAAGAACCTTTTCCTAATATCCAATTTGAACATCCCCTGTTGCAGCTTCATTCCATTTCCTTGTGTCCTATTGCTGGTCACCAGAGAGGGGGGGATCATTTTAATGATACTGCTCAACCTGAGCTCATAGGGTCAAGAAGTTGAAGGGACTGTGGGGAGATTGCCTGTTGAGGTTTGCAGGCTGTAATTTGTGGGGCTGCTCGAATGGGATCTGTTACAAAACAAATGGTGACTTAAAGGTTTAGATGTCATTTGGATTTCGTTTGTAATCAAATGGTTAGAATTTCTAAGTTGTCAGTACTGATTCTTTTGGGAGACATTGAATGATTGGGAAAAGGGCTGAATTATAGTAATATGAATACTAGTAAGAGGAGGAAGGGGCCTACAAAAACCTGACAACAATGGAGCATTTCCCTGGGACAAAGGTTTATTTTGGATTTTTGGGTACACTTTTCATTTGTTACCTGAGCTTTAGCAAATCTCTGTGCTTATAATAGTTCTGTTGCATTTGTTTTATTTATTTTGTCCAGCTTGAGCACAGGTACAAGCATTTCTGTAAAATACCTAGGCTCAGCATGAGCAGATTCAACTTATACCTAGATAAGATAGCCAGAGATAGCACTTGTTTTGCTGATTCCAGATACGATATAACACTAGAACAGGATAAGAAAGTGACAGTAAAACACTTGCAAGATTTAATTTCCTAAATGTTACATGAAATGTGATTTAATCACTGGCAAAATCAGCTAAGCTTTGATTATATCCTTTTAAGCACTACTTTTTTTTTTTTTTTTTNTTTTTTTCTCTGTGTGCTATTTTTTGTTTTTGCTTAGCTTTATACACCAGTACAAAGTAAATATTGTTTGGAATGTTTTCTTAATTTCTTCAGCATTTTTATTAAGCCATCTGCATATAAGTGCTTTTTGTCCTGTAAGTTCTATGTCACTTACGAAACACTTTGCAATAGTATTGGATGAATTTGATGACTTAGATGGTCTTTGAAATAACAAGTAAAACAAAAGATTTAATCAGTAGAGAAGTGCTATTTCTTTATTCAGAGAATTTCTTAGTGTATATTTTAGTACTTCCTCATTTATTGTTTGCTTTTTTTTCTTCTTTTCCATTTTGTAATTACAGTTCCTAAAGCAGAGACATCATCTAAACTCTTCAAAAAGAGTTTTTCAGTGGGTTTGCTCTGCTCTCAGCCCCTTAGAGATCCTCACTCAAGGCACCAAGAGAGAGATTTTTCAGAAGTACCAAAGCTAGTTAAAAGCACACAGCCAGTTGAAAATTGATGGGCTGTTTCCTAAATCAAGACAGTTTTGATGTTCATTTCACTTGTATGCCTAATATATAGCTGAAAATTCTGCAAAGACTTGGTTAACGTAACTACTACATAACGAGTAGAATTCATGAGCAGAATGAATATTAGTAGGTATTTAATAGAGTCTACAAGTATTTTTGTAGGAGAAGCTATACTAAGTGTGAAGTGGTGGAAGGATTTTCAGCCACAATGTTGTCTGTCAGTCTTTCATTACTGGCTGTTATGTACTTTAATGGAAATCTGTTAAATACAGTGTTGCTGCTTTCTGTTTAGTTCTGTATTTGCACTCTGAGACAAATTGATTTATTTTATTTTATTTTATTATGGGTTACATAGCTCTAATATGTAAGATTTACTGTCCCCAGGTATATTTTGCTTTCCTTACAAATGGTTTCAAATGTCGACATTAAGTCATAATTGGCCCGATGAGTTCTTTCATTGCTGTCATGGAACAAATGGGTGGGAAGAGCATATGTTGGCTTTGACATCACCCCACTTGTGCACAGCCTTGAGGAACATGTGCTGTTATGGCGGTCGATTGCTATGACACTTCGTTGAAAGGTCGAGAACTTTTTTGTCTCCACCTTATTTTTAAACTAGAAATGTCTTCCTGAAGACGATGTTTCTTGTCAAGTCGTAGCAATAGTATTAAGTTGCTATATATGTATGCAATTCATTTTAAGTATCATTTGATTTCTAAATGGTTGCCATAATAGTGTTTCAGATGCTTGGTAAGTAGGGTGAAACTTTCACGCTTCTCTTGCATACGATTCCTAAATGATAGAGTAAATCTCTTCTTGGTCCATCTTTTTGCTAAGGGACTGCTGAATCTGTGAATCCAGAACTTAGTGGAAATCCAGGTAACAAATAATGATAATGCATATTTTTATTTGTGTACGTACAAAGTTCTGCTTGACTTTGACTCAAAACACTAGCAGCTTTTCCAAAATCTTAGAATGAGTGAAGTTAACCTTGATTTCTGGAAGCCTGTCACAGGGATCTTAAGTTGTTTCACCATATTGCCTTTGTCTTTCCTTTATATACCAAACTGGGGTGGGGGGAGGAGGCAAGGAGCCCTGCACCCTCATGCCAAAGAAAACCTCCAAAAGAATCCTGCCAGGTCTAGTCAGTTTTTTCTCTTCACTGTTCTCTGCTTATTTCTTTTCTTCCATGTTTTTAGTAGTGAACACTATTGCACTTCATATTTTTCTTTCCTTTCTGTCTTCACTTCCCTTCCTTGCAGTCTGTAAAGTGACTGAGTCCAAGCTTGTTTCCTCACTCACACTGTTCCTTTCCCTGACATTTTATTGGCTTTCCACTAATGGTATTAGACATACATCCACTTTCTTCTGTATTTGTTCCTCAGATTTTTTTCTGAGTGATTTATTTTATTTCATTTTCTTGAAAGTTATTTGGTGCCTTTAGTTATGAACAACAAGTCTTTTGCTTAGTAAACCTACCAAAATGTTTTTCCTGTGTGGAGATGCATTTTTTTGGTTAATATACTGAAGGGATTTTCTGCAAAGAAATTTTTTTCTTGTTTGTTCTTTGTGTGTTGGGAAACATTGCAATGACTCCCTTTGCACTTCCTAGCTTTGCGAGCATTTGTGCCAAGGCCTGCTGTAATGTTCTGTGAATTTACGATTTGAATAGAGAGAGTTGTCAAACATATGACTAATCTTTGCTTGCAACATTTCTGTTGTGTTTTGGCATTCAGACAGACTTCTTTTTCATATGCACGTAATGTGATATATGTCTGCAGTATTGTTAATTTGCAGCAACCTTGTTTTCACAATAGTTTGGATTTTCTGATTGTATAACTCATAGCACAGTTGTCTGACTTCTTACTTTTTTCCTTCAGCCCCCTCCTCCCCTACTCATTTTATCGGAAGTTTTGCTGCAGAACCAGGTAACTTTTATCGAGGTACAGTTTCCCAGGATCTTGAGATTGCTCTTTGTATACCTCAACATGTTTTGCACGTGCTCTGCACAACATATGAAAACATGAAGCATAAACTCATTGAAAGCAGAATGGAATTGATTGTACTCCAGTATTTACCATGATTCCACCAGATATGGTAAAGGTGGCTTTGAAGGAAGCTATTTGTCTTTGAGGCTGCAAAAGAAGGAAGAAGGTAAAGGCTAATGTTCACATGAATGGAAGACATCTATTAACCTTGCCAACGGCACACACCTGAACTTGCTTGTATACTGCTAGAAAATACTAATGTAATACCTGAAGAGATTCCCATTATCCTGTAAGCTGTTGCCTTGAATGGAAAACTCTGGTTAATTAATTCTGACCAGTTGTGAAGTCCTAGTCCTTTCCCTCAGCAAAACCTTTCCTTGTTCGTTTCTACAGATGTGTAGCAGCTCTTCCTCCCCTCTGAAGATGGAGGTTCACAACTACTTTAGGGGCTACGAGGCATGTTTGTACTTGGATTACCTAAAGGCAGGGAATTCTAACAGGAGGGGATGGGATTTCTGTCTCCATATATATTTCCCATAAAAGTAAGGTCAGTTCTTACCTCTTTCTACCTGCTGATGATATTCTGCGCAGCAGGTGTATGCTTGTTGATACCTGTGTAGTGCAAGATCCAGGAAAGAGTGCAATTCCTACGTCACTGTCATTTCTTACATACACCTTGAACGTCTTAAGATGTCTCTAGGGGAACATTATCATTGTTTCTCTGATTTATATCATAATATTTGTAATGCTTTATGATAAGGAAAAAAAAAAGGATTTAGCTGTAGATGAATTCTGGAATACTTGCTCCAGTGAAAGAAAGTATGGATACTTTTTTCCCAACTTTGAGTACAATGTTTGGAGTAATTTTAAATTTGCTTTTGACTACAGAATCCTAGAATATTTCACATTGGAAAGAACCTCTGGAGATCATCAAGTTCAATCTTCCTGCAGGGAGCAGGGTCAACTAGAGCAGGTTTATGAGGACTGTGTCCCATTAGGTTTTGAGCATCCCCAAGGATGGAGACTCCACAGCCAGCCTGGGCAAAGCCTGTTTATAGTGTTCAATCATTACAAAATGTCACCCAACACTACGGGGAGAGACAGGAGTCTGTGCGGGGGTCAGGAGCAGGGGGTACCGATGACACCATGTCAAAGCTTTTTCTTATGTTTCAGTGGATATTGCTGTGTTTCAGTTTGTGTCTGTTGACCTGTGACTGGGCACCACTGACAAGAGTCTGGCTCTGTCTTCTTTAGTTCCCAGCATCACATTTTTAGACAGACAGATTAAATCCCCTGAGCCTTCTGTTCATCGGGCTGAACAATCCCAGCTCTCTCAGCTTCTCCCCACATGTGTATGCTTTAAATCGGTCCTGGCAGGTCTTAAGATAATCTTAAACTAATGTAACAGTAGTTACTTGCAGAGTTGCACAGAAAAGGGGATGACAATTTGGGTGGTGGGAAGATACGAAGGCTTAACTTGCAAACATAGGTAGGACTTTGGAGGGGATGCTTTGCTACTGCATGTACTGACCTTTATACAGGTCAGCTTAGTGTGTACTTGAGATCTTCAGCACGTGCACTTGAATTTGAACAAAAGGATTATGCTTTTTGTTAAGTTACAGTTGAAGATGTGTGAAATGGAAAAATTATGATCTGGTATTTATGGAACTAGTTTATTTACCTGAGGGGAGGAAAAAGGAAGCATAAAAATTGATACAAGCAGGTCTCTCTTTTTTTTTTTTTCCCCACCACTGTCTATGTCTTTGTTTCATGCGTTTAGTTTTTTTTCTTTTTTCTTTTTGTCTTTTTTTTTTTTTTTTTTTTTTTTGTTCTACAAGTGAATTGTATTTTTCAATGTTGCGGAGTAGTTTCTGGTTAGATAACAACCTGCCTCGTGACTTTGGTTAAAATGTGTTTAAAATGCCAGTCTAGGTTGAATACTTGTAAAATCTGTAACAGACAAATAATCTACATTGTGTCCCTTTCCCTGACTTTATTGAATGAGTTCTTCCCTTTTAGGGTTTCTGTTTTAGTCACAGCATTCACCAAGTTTAACTTGTTAATTTGATACCGAAATATAGTATTGGGAAACTGATCTTTAATGTTACTCTAAGGTGTTCAAAATTTGTTGGCAGTGCTAATACGGTGAGAGTCAACTGATAGTCCTCTGCCTTCCTTCGCTTAATGGTCTTGTTTGAGCAGAAAAAAAAGTATTAGAAAGCTGCATTCTGGGGAAAAACAAATTTATATTTGACACTATACCATACTGTGTGACTGTCCCCCTTTTACCCCTATTTCTGTGAAGTTTTATGGTAAATATTATATTGATTTTACCTTTTGGGAACAAAATGCCTCTGCATGAGCTGCAGTAGTGTGCTTCAGTTATAGTTGATCCTTTATATACTGTTTGAGGAAGAAGTCAAAACCTCTTTAATCTTATCTTTTTTTTTTTTTTAAATGCTGCAACAAACTGATTCATTAAGTTTATAAAAAATTTAAGTATTTTTATTACCTTTCTCCTTTCTCCTCCCTCTTTCCTCTCCCTCTCCCAGCTTCTCTGGAAGTGTTTAAAGACAAAGACAGTAACATTTGGGAGGGTAGTGCCAGGGGAGAGTGATAAGGTCATTACAAGGGTGCATCAGTAGTAGCAAGTTGTCTGTCCTTTCCAAAGTTTGCTAAAAGCTTGATGTGAGGAGTGTTTGTCTATTTCAGCTGGCTTGAAAAATGTACTTCCAAGTTCTCGAGCCTCAAATTTACATGGGAATCATCCTACAGGTTATGTACTTGGAGACATCTTGCCTGAATCTTGGTCGTGTTTAACCAAAAAAAAACCCACTAATCTCTTTGATTACTTTGCAGTTGAAAGGAGTCTGATAGTTGAAGAAGACAAAGTAGGCAGTGCTTTCTGCCAAAGAGTAATTTTGTGTTTTCTGTTGTAGACAGTGATTCCCCTGGTGTTTAGGAAGACTCTTTAAAGCTGTTCTGTGGATAGAGCAAAGTGAGGAGATGAAATAAAGCAGTCTTGCCATTTAATACAACCTCAAAAGAAAGTCTTTGCTGGCAATATACATCATACAAACAATTGATGAAGAGTTGTGGAAGAATAAATTGATGTCTGATTACCTAATGCTACGGAAGGAGAACACAAAGACACAAAGCTTATTCTTTTAATTCACCTTGTGCTTTTGTACGGGAAAGCTGTGGTACTTGTTATCGGTAAGAGATAGTTCAGAATAGAAGAATATTCTCATGGTACAAGGACTTGTTGTTACCCATTAGCTAATTCAAACTGGGAAACTTTTAGAGGTTAATTAAGTGTTAGGCCAGGGAAAACATTATTTTTAAGGGTTTCATTGTGTTGACTAATTGTCATTTGTCACCAAAACTATGTTCAGCACTTTTTATTCTATTTATACTGTTCCAGTTTATTTTGTTTGTTTAGCTGTACTGTTTTCCACAAAGAAGCGTTAGTTTCCCTGTTGAAGGAAGGAATAATTTATAGAGAACATCTGAAGCTCCAGTAGCTGCTGAAAAGACCCACAGAGCTGAAGTGAAAAAACCCAACACACTATGTAGTCAAACAGATTTTCCAGTATGGAATTGTTTGATACAACTCAAACTTCGATTAGTTTTTTGTAGTAGTGTCTGTGATTTGGTATTTCTGAAATGCTGTTGTAGGTGAAAGAGATTCTTAACAACAGATTTTTAAATTTTTTGAAAAACTAAGATTAGAGTCCTTCAGAAGTACTTGTAAATGAGATTTCAAGTTGGTGTGTGGTTTTCAAAATAATGGGTAAAGCAGTACTTCTTTTCAAAACTTTTTAAGTATTAGTGGGTGAGGAGAATATTCAGATATCTAACTTAGGTATTTGATTTAGAAGTTGTCTTTCTGCAAGCTTTTTATATTACTGGGTGGTCTCATTCAAAAATAAATTCCGAACAGGAACTTAGGTCTAAACTTAAGCTTTGTGAAGAGCCTGTGTGTCAGCTCTCTATATGTAGATATATATTTCTGACTTGTTTCTGCATCTGTATGAGGAAAATCTGGTATCTGATTCCCCTCAAGTGGAGGGAATGGGAAAAGGCAAAAGCACTACAAACACCACAAATGTTGTTAGTGAGATGGGTAGCATAAACTATTTAGGGCGATCATCACAGCTGATGAATCATAGACTAATGTAGGTTGGCAGGGTCTTCTGGAGGTCCCAAGTCCAGCCTCGTGTTCAACATGATGTTGGCCAGAGGAGGTGCTCCTCCAGGCAAGTTTTGAGTGTCTTTTATGGGTGGAGATTATACAGCCTCCCTGGGAAACTTGTTCAGTGAACTCTCAGCTGTCTGGCAAAGAGGAGGCTAACTGCTACTAATAGTTAGATTTGCAACAAAAACAAAGAACAGTGTGATTTACTCCATTGTTTTCAACCTTGAAGGGTTGCTTAAAAGGAGAAGTTGTATTTTCATTCTGTTAACTACTGTGTTTTCTAGAACAAGACCTAGTAATTACACGGAAGAGTAACATTATCATAGAGATTTCTCTGAACACAATGAAGCTGTTCTGCTGCTTTGCTTTCTTTGTTGTCTTCTGTGCTTTCTGGTCAGCATCCTTAGCCTAGACTGGTGGTGCTTGTCCTATTCCAAATTATTTCCCGTACTTAAAGTGCTGACTGGGAAGATTCCAGTCTCCATACAGTTGCGTTATTCAGCCTTAATAAATTCATATATACTCAGGTATTAAATTCAGTCATGGCTAATGCATGGATTACTCCTGATTTCTTGGTATGATAAATAAAATAGGTTAGAACTTGCTGTCAGGAAGCCTCTGTTATGCAACTAGTATGAAATGTTTGTCTAAATAAAGTTATTGAGCGCTTAACAGCTATTGCCTGTACTGGTATGACAGTGTTCTTGCTGTGTTCAACAATAAAGCAGCAAAAGTCATCTTCATGTGACTGCAGAAAGAAACTACAGCACAGCTGTATGCACAGATGAAACTTCATACAGTGACATATCAAACAACTGTGGAGCACCTCAAGACCTGACAGAACTAAATGGGTTAGAGACTCCGATAAACCAGGGTGATGGTTATTTAAATTCAGATCTTTTAGGATGACTTACCCAGCATTTCTGTCTATTTGAGAGACATTAGTGTCTGTCTCCATTTAAAGTTTTACTTGAAGGGTAGTAAATTCTCTGGGATGGTAAATGCTAAGCATTTCAGGATGCCATGTAATGGCAACAGAGGCAAAAAGTGTTTTTCTTATTGTGCGTGAAGAACTGTTAGAATGGTTCATCTACATCTCTTATTACAGGCTTTTTTTTTTTTTCTGATTTCTTGGAATCTGTCATATGTGTGAGAGTTAATCAGCTTTTGATGGGGTTCTCACCCAATGTGGAATGTTTCTACAAATACATTAACAATAAAAGGAGGACTAAGAAGAATCTCAATCATTTATTGGATGCAGGGGGAAGCATAGTGACAAAGGACGAGGAAAAGGCTGAGGTATTTAGTGCCTTCTGTCCCTCAGTCTTTAATATTAAGACCATGTGTTCTCTGGGTACCCAGCCCCCTGAGGTATACGACAGGGATGGGGAGCAAAATGAAGGCCCCATAATCCCAGGGGAAATGGTTTGTGACCTGCTACACCACTTAGACACACACAGGTCTATGGGGCTGGATGGGATCCAACGAAGGGTAATGAGGGAGCTGGTGGAAGTGCTCACCAAGCCACTTGCCATCATTTATCAGCAGTCCTGGATAACCGGGAGGACCCTATTGACTGGAAGTTAGCAAATGGGATGCCCACCTACAAGAAGGGCTGGAAGAAGGATCCAGGGGACTACAGCCTGGTCAGTCTGGGGAAGGTTATGGAGCAGATCATCCTGAGTGCCATCACATGGCACATACAGGACAGCAAAGTGATCAGTCCCAGTCAGCATGGGTTTATGAAAAGCATGTCCTTCTTGACTAACCTGATCTCCTTCTGTGACAAGGTGACCCACTTAGTGGATAAGGGAAAGGCTGTGGATGTCTACCTGGACTTTAGTAAAGCCTTTGACACAGTTTCCCACAGCATTTTCCTGGAGAAACTGGCTGCTCATGGCTTGGACGGGCCTACGCTTCACTGGGTAAAAAAACTGGCTGGATGGCCGTGCCCAAAGAGTTGTGGTGAATGGAGTTAAATCCAGCTGGTGGCCAGTCACAAGTG
>VZSZ01005587.1:407801-438106 GCA_013398815.1 Ibidorhyncha struthersii
GACCTGGGGGTGTTGGTGGACAGCTGGCTGAACATGAGCCGGCAGTGGGCCCAGGTGGCCAAGAAGGCCAACGGCATCCTGGCCTGTATCAGGAATAGTGTGGTGAGCGGGACTAGGGAAGTGCCCCTGTACTTGGCACTGGTGAGACCCCACCTCGAATAGTGTGGTCAGTTTTGGGCCCCTCACTACAAGGAAGACATGGAGGTGCTGGAGCATGTCCAGAGAAGGGCAATGAAGCTGGTGAAGGGTCTAGAGCGCGTGTCTGATGAGGAGCGGCTGAGGGTACTGGGGTTGTTTAGCCTGGAGAAAAGGAGGCTGAGGGGAGACCTTACCACTCTGCAACTACCTGAAAGGAGGGTGTATAGAGGTGGGGGTCAACCTTTTCTCCCAAGTAGGAAGTGATAAGACAAGAGGAAACAGTCTCAAGTTGTGCCAGGGAGGTTTGCCCTCCACTGCAAGGGTTGTCAAGCAGGCTGCCCAGGGAAGTGGTTGAGTCACCATCCCTGGAGGTATTTAAAAGGTGTGTAGATGGGGTGTTTAGGGACATAGTTTAGTGCTGGGCTTGGCAGTGCTAGGTTAATGGTTGGACTTGATGATCTTAAAGGTCTTTTCCAACCTAAATGATTGTATAATTCTATGATTTTGATACGTCCAAATGAAGTCAGTCTGCTGTCTGACTCCCTGGTCTTTCACTCTGGAGGGAGGAGGCCACTGAAAGCCTTGGGAGCCTCATTTTAAAGCACGCTTCAGGGATGTCGTGCAGAGAGAAAATGTAATAGGATTATACCACAGAAATGTATTTGTTAGCTCCTTGGACTGGGTATGAAAAGTGGACAGCTGGCAAGGCAAGCAAATGAAAAATTTCTAAAAAAATATAGTTGGGGAAGTAGCTGAAGGGAGGAGTTTTGGAGGACCCAGAGAAAGCAAACCAGGAGGAGAATGTCCTTTTCAAGACAGGCTGATAGAGGGATGAGTATTTTAGCAGAAAGAATGACAAAGGAGGATAGACTCAAAAGAAAGAAGCAGTAGGGTTTAGTGAAAGAACAAATGCAGAGGAAGAAAGAAAGGTGGTGAAAGATGAGAGACAGGCTGAGAATTTGGGTAATACTGTCAGGGAAGACGGTGGAGTTGCCTCCCAAGAACGTGTAGATGGAAATATTTAAGAACTCAAATGTTATATGGTTAGGCAGCTGAGAGAAATCCCTGGTTTTTATTTTTGGCACTATTGCCTCTGGGGAAAACTGCTAAAAAGTTCGTGCTGTGCATTCTCAAGATGAATTGCGGTGTAGAAAGATGCTGGTAAATGTTGTTCAAGGTTCTGCACTATAATTGAGCGCAGATACTCTTTCGAACCTTTTTTTCAGAGCGTTCAGTCAGTGGGGGAATTGGTTCTGCTACCATTTTAACTGCATGTGCTAAAAATATTAACTCTATTACTATACAGTTCAGTATCTGGTATCTAAACAATAATGATGTCAGATCCAAGATAAATATGTTTTTTATACACCACAGAAAGCAGTGGAGTGACTTGAAGTTGCAGGGCTATATGGTTCTATTTTGCTTGCCAGATGAAGTTCCTTATATCTGTGAATATTTCCACTCCTTGTAAATGTTTTTTCTTAGTGTTTTATTTCACTTGGCTGTTATGCGTGAATCTTTTAGCTCTATGTTGTTCTGTATAGAATTAAGTGAAAGTTTACAGTTTGAAAGAAACAAATGTACATTAATCACCTTGCAGTCAGTTTTGTTCCCTCTATTACTAAAATTAGATATGAAATCCAATTAGTATTTCTAAGTGTTGTTAGTATTTCTAAGCTAGATACTTTCTCACCACAGGGTTTAAAATTCTGAGAATAAACTTGGTCATCTCTTTAAAAACAGATATAGAAACCTGAGGGCTTTACATATCTGTCAGGATGTGCTAGGGGAGAAAAATGAGAAGCAGATAAAGCCACAACAAAATTCAATCAGGAAACTTTTTTTCCTTTGTTGATTGTCATGAAAGGAAAAATGCTAGTTTTCAGAGAAGACTTTATATCCTAAATGTAAGGATGATAATTTTGCAATAAAGGAATAGATGAGTTGGATATGAATAACTGTGATATGTCATCTTTATAATGCACGCAATATTTATTTGTGTAGGGCGGTGACTTGCAATTTGTTTCATTTTTTTTTGGTTTTGCTTATTTCACATACTCTTCCACATACTATTTTTAGTGTACTGAGCTAATGAAAACCTCTACATTGTCATGCCAAAAGTTGTTGATAGAATCCCTTGTGAAAATATGTTTAATTAATAGCAGAAGGGTAATGGACTGTTCATAAATAACAACTGAATCGGAGCGTACATACTGCCAATTAATCAGTAATTATCATCAATAAAAGTAGGAGGGAAGAAGTGAACCTGGATCCCAATCTTGGATTTTTTTTTTTATCTTTTGAAGATCCTGCAACTGGCAGTGTTTGCCATTTTTGGGTTGTGTAAAAATGTGCTGTTTGAATTTCTGGCACTTGTTAATTTCATTTGTATATTTTCTATATATGCTTATCTAATAAAGACTGTATTTAAAACTTTGCAAAGTCAGTAGTTGGAAGCTCTAATAAAGATTAAGAAAGTAGAAATGCGTATAATTGTGATTTGTAGCTCTCCATAATGTAACTCAAATCAATGTAAAATCAGTCTAATTCAAATAAAATTGATTAATATTAGTGACTGTTGCATCAAGTAAAAATGCCTAGGGACTGTCTGAAGTTGCAAATCAAACATGTAGGCTATTATTTACTTATTGTATAGTTCATGAGGTGAATGTTCAGTACCTATTGAAAACCGTAGCTCATAATTTAAAAAACATATTTGCAAATCCACCCAAAGAACAGGAATTACTCCAATTTGAGTGCTGTTTCTTTTCAAATTATGCAACTTACATTCTTAAATTTTCTACTTTGTGAAATTTTTATGAATGCTTCTTAAAAGAGAGGATTCAAATTTTTTTTTTCTTCTAACTAGTGAATCTTGAAAATGTAAATTGCATTCTGTTAGAAGAAAACCTGGATATCTACTTGGCTTTTTTTTTCTAAAGGGTTCATGCAACAGAAACGTTTTGATCAACAGCAGTGGTGGTAAAATAAGATACTGATACAAACAGAAGGCTGAAGTCTATTTCAGGAAGCGTATCTTAAAGATCTCTGTTGTAGGGGTAAAGCAATGCAGTGCAAGCTGGAAGAATATTATGTTAAGTAATTCTTTTTCATATTGAAAATGATTAATTTATATACTGTGAAAAGTGGTGGATTTGAAAAACGTTTGATTTTTCTAACTTGCATCCAGAAGAACCTTATGCATGAAAAATAAGGTTTTCCTATGAGGATGTTAAATACATATGAATTCTTCTACATGAATTATGATGATGTATCTGAGATTGCCATTCTAAAATAACGATAATCGCATACCCCAATCCAGATGGCCTTTGGGATAAGGGTCAAACAGATGATCTTTTCAAGATAGTTACACTTTTGGTTTTGTTTTCATCTATGTCTCAAGCCATTACTTAAATGGAAAAATTCACTTGGCATAGTTCTACAACAGATCTAGTACTGAGATGCTTATTCCAAAAAGCAAGTAAGTGATCTGTCTTTTAAAGATATTCAAGTGTAAGTTGAATACTGATTACTATAAGACACATTCTGTATGTCTCTATAAATGTATTTGGAGAAGTATATTTGAAACTCTTCAATTTTCAAGTAAAATTTCACACCTTAGTTCAGGTTCTAAAGCATTCAAAAAACACATAGTCTGCTAATGATTTGGCTTCCTAGGAACACTTGAAATATAATATATTTAGTAATGTATGGAACTAAATTCCCATTCCATCTTCCTTTGTATATGTGTCCGTAAATATTGAGGTCTTCTGAGAGTTATAAATGGCCATTCTGATAGGGATGCTATGTATGGCTTCTCCAGGAATAAATTGTAATTTTCCTAAAACTGGTGAGAGACTCAATACTAGTGTACTTGTAGGTTAACCAAAATATATATTTGGCTGCTTTTTCAATATTGAATCGGGTTGGTTTTCATTTGTTGGACCATTCAACTCATTTAAGATAACTATAATGAAAACAAATCACAATAAATCTTCATATGTGCGATCTCCTAAATTTACAGTGAAAACTAGAGCTAAATTATCCAGATGTTTTGAAGGTAATGAAGTTAATGTATGATCTCACACACTAATGAGAAGCTAAATACATTCACCGAAGGAAAGTAACATAATTATAAATGTTTACAGCTACACTAACATTTTCAATTTTGGTTCTCTAGTTACAATTTTTAAATTTTTCCATTGAAGGAGATAACTGTTCTATTTTATTTATAAATAATGAATTGAAATGACACAAGAATTTATCTTGGTATATAGGACTATACTTTGATTTCACTGACTACCAAAACCATGATAGTTTGTAGCCTCTGGAGGGCAAAAACATCTTACATGAAAAGAAGCATTTTAGGCTTTGAACAATGTTTTCCTGGTAGAGTTTTTACTTTTTATAGTCATACTTTTAAAGAGTAACCTAAAACCTGCATGTGTATGTGTATTGCCAAGATTAATATCTTCAAGATAATTACATTTGAAAGGGTATTTTGTGGTCTTTTTCAAGGGGAGAATACCAGCCAGTGAAAATAACAGGTTGCTTAACAGCTTAAACAAAATTTGTCTGAAAAATGTTCCACATTTCTCTAGTTTTTAAAGACAGCTTGGGCAATATTGTGAAAACTTATGAGAAAAATTTCTAATTTTTCTGTTGCTGTCATGCCTCTAAATACAGCAACTTTTTATATGTTGTGTTACACACACACACACTCTCTCTCTCTCTGCCTCACACTCCCCCATACAGAAATAGAGTACGTGTGTTCACTTATTTGTTAAGGTCAAAGGACACTGTAAAAATCTTCACTACTGAGAAATAAGGACATACCACAGTGGAATGTCCACACAGTGGTACTGGGTATGCTGGCAACATTGCTGGCCCAATTCAAACCTCAGTAAAGCTTGTTGAAGGTTATTAGTTCAGTAAGCTTCTGATCAGGTCTCAGGGTAGGAGTTATTACTGCCTTACAATTCGTGGTGTTGTAACACAAGAGCTTTGAACAAAAAGGGTTTTAAAAAATCGGGACACAGAAGATCTGTAGTGTGGTTTCAAGGTAGTTAGGATACTATGAATGAATTGTGAAGGGCTTCAAAATGTTTGACTGTTTCTTCATTACACTAATTTCTTCTGGGGAATTAATGTTGTACCTTTAATGTAGGATGACTGCACTGTAGGGTGCACGGCTCTTTCAAATACGTGGGTGTGTATGTGTATTTTGAATGGAATTCTAAACACACGTAATGCTATGAGAAATTCTGTTTTGAGATTCATAATACCACATAGCTGATTAATTTCTTTAAGTGCAATTAAGATATGTAAAAATCCATAACTTCTGATATTTGAAGAAAAGGATGAATTGGAGGAGGAAAATAGGGGAGAAGGTATGTAGTGAAGGGCTGTTTTTCACAGTGTGACTTTAAATGTCAAGTATTTTATCTAGCTGTCAACGATTTTCATCAGTGTAGAATCAATACTAAGTTTGACAAGTTGTTAGACTGGGAATTGGGGAGAAGACAAAAAGGGTGAATCAAAAACTTACTCTGCTCAATAAATGATCTAATTTAACATCAACAGTAGTCTACTGAAGATATAGCTAGACTTCATTCCCCTGAATCACAATATGCATATGAAATAGGTGAGTCTACATTAATGGTTTATATAGATGCTTTGTCAAAGCAGCTGTTTTTCATGGTAGAATTGTTGACATATTGTCTACATGTGCACAGCTTCTGTTGCTCAACCAGGAAGTGTGGCTGGATTTTTAAATCATTACCAAAAAGATGAAAGGAGAAGACATCGTGAACACCAGTATACTATTGATATATGTCCTCTGGTTTTACTCATTTATTACATAATCCTGTTTTCCTGATCCTGTATAGCAGTTCTGAATTTTGGATTGAAATACATTGTGTATGAAGCCAATATGTTGGCTTAATTTGCATGATATAAAAATGCTTGATTATAGAAGCTCTTTCCAACTTGTAAAATATTTCTGCCAGAAGGTTAGGGGTTAGGTTAATTAACATATCTGGAATTGGTTTACATTTGCAATACTACCTTGATTCAATTAATTTTACTTCATAGAGGCGAGCAATAGAGGTTTAGCCTCTTATAGTAGCAACGAGTAGTAATTTTGTAGAGGTTCTGTAAGGATTAGCTATTTAAAATGGCTGAAGGTAAAAGTGTTGAGCATAATCACATAATAGGAGTTAAACTTTTCCACCCTAATACTCCAATCCATGAAGGAGAAATTTCTACTCTTCCAAAGCATAGGTTTAGAGTGGCTGTCTCCAGAGAATACTGAAACAGAGGAAACGTCAGTACTTTCCTGTCGCCAGAGAGTGTGTCTTAATGATACTGGCTTCATTTGTCATTCAGTCCCGGGAGAACTGACATATATAATGTTCACAGCAGGACTGTGAATGAAAGTTTCTGACCACCCACTCTCCATAATTTTTATCTCTCTATGGTTCCCAGTCTATGTGCTGAATGAAACGGGATTTGAGCAAAGAACAAAAGCAGGCTTTTGGGATATGGAGTCTTAATGTAAGAGGGGACTTTACTGAAGACCCTCATAGCTGTAACAGTGTATGGAATGCTTTAAAAGCTAGAAAGCTGCAAAAATAGAATTTAATTATTCCCTTTAACTCAAGCATTCCAACTTGCTTTACACGTATATATGACATTAGGTGTCTGATAAGAAATAAGTTTAAAAACAGTGGAGATTAAAGGTCACAGTCTGCCATGACTAACCTACATATAAAACCTTAAAATGTGAAATTTTCTTTCCATAGGAAACTGATATTTTAAAAAATAATTTGAGTTTATATAAACTCATTTTTCAGCAAATCTGACTCCAAACAGTTTTCTAATATATTATTAAATGTGATCTATTCTAAGGTTAGAATATAAGGATTTTTGTGCTATAATTTTTTGGTTGATGTTTCTACTTATAGACAACAATATTCCTATCCTTAAGAGCATCTTCAATATTTTATAAATGTATTTATTCTGTTTTATCAGGAGCTGGGTAACTTATCTTTGAAAACGTATGTGTGTGAAGCAAAAGCTGTTTCATGGTAGATAGTATTTATAAAATGAGGTCACTCACTTTAGGTGCCAAAAGCTGTTTGTGTTTCATTTAGAAATCATAACAGAAACCTTCTTCTGGTTCTTTGATAGCCCAAGTGAATGCCTCATCTGTGGAATTTTGCCTAGCTTGGTAAATTGTGGTTTTGACCAAAAATTCTCTCTTGGGTATGAAAATTATCCTGGTTAAAGCCTTGTCCCAGTTGTTCCTCAAAATCTGAGAGAGAGAATGTCATCTGCAGGCTAAAGCGGGGTGGTCTGGACAGCATTTTCCTGCACGTGGATAAAGCTGCCTTTGGTTTGACTGCACTGCAGTGCAGCCCCTTCCCGGGGGCAGATTCTGCCGTTGCTCTTGAAGTACTGGTCTCCTCCTCTGGCATCACCTCCCCAGAGAGAGGTGAGCTGCTGTTCTATAATCAGTGAAGCGAGAGAGTCATAAAGTACATTGCATTTAAAAGATAATTCTAAATGCAAGGAGATCGGCTTGCGGTCACTACTACATCCTGTGGATTGTCTTTAATTAAAATATTTATACTTTCAAATAATGAAAAGCTTACGGAGTTGGTGACTTGCACAGAGCTTTCTGATAGAATAACGTACTTTGGAAAGAGGAGGAAAACATGTAGAAGAAATATCTTTCCCCATAAAAAACAGTGCTGTAAGATCTGTAGATTGTTCAAATTGTACTTCAGTTTCTAAAAAGCTGGATTCGTAGAAGTCTTTCTACTACTAATGTTTCCAGTGATTTCTGCATCATATAATTATCTCGGCCTTCAGTTTTAAGAAGGTGGCAATCCATGGCTGGCATTCTCAGCACATTATCATCTCTCTAATCACATTTTTAAATTTTTTTTTTGAGAATGCATCTTGATTCATATTTACAAGCTGTTTGTTATGTTTCAAACATGAAAATTGTTTGTGGGTGGCATACTTTCTCTTATTGTGCATGTGTATCAGAAATCATCTGTCATCTGATTTAAACTTCGATTTAGTCAGCACAGCATCTCAATTTAGAGAAAATTGGGCTCCATTATAAAATACAATTGCAATAGGATTATGGTTTTATGGTAATGTATGTAATTTATCGTTCTTATTATTATGTAACAGATTGTAGAATAATGTTTTGACTTACTCCTTTAAAATTGCTTTGGAAATGATAATATTACTCTTATGTGGAATTTTTTTTTTCTTTTTTTCTTCAAAATTTTAAGGAGACATACAGTAGCCTGACTCTCGCGGATAACATTATAAGGAATTTTCATAATGTATTTGTTACTATGAGACAAGTAAACAAGGGATACAATATTTGAACAAAAAAATGGGGAGGGTGTTTGTTCAGGAACGAAATGAAGATCTTTTAATTAAGTTACGGAATTCCAACTGTTTTTATTTACTGTAATCCGGTATTTTGCAGCATTCTCTTTGGCAGTATCTTGTCTCTGAGCAGATTAAGTGCTAAAGTTATGAATACACTGGAGATGTTAAAACAAACAACCTTCCTTTCTCAGGAGGAACTTCATAACGCTTTTGCAAATATTGAACTATAATAGCAATTCCAAGTTCATAAAAGATTCTAACTGGGGCTACTGGCCAGGTTCATGTCATCCCTGGGACGCTGCATTCTATCGTTTTGGATTTGCAGTTCTCCCTTGAAACACCAGGAGTCGTGCTGGGGGTCAGCCAGTTCTTTTGTTCCAGAAGTGTAAGGTCTGAATCTCTTGTTGCTGTTGGTCAACTGAAAGATTCCCTGCAAAGCGGGCAGCTTCTTTCCATCTAGAAAGGAGGTTTTAAGGGATGGCAATCCTATGAGATCTCTCTGCTGTTTGTGATTATCAATTTTATTTTATCTGCCCGCTCTATTCTATTATTAGAATACGCTGAGACATTCACATACTCAAAATTGCATATAGCTTAAATTTGTTGGTTTTTTTTTTTCTTTTAGAGAGGCAAGGAACGATATGCATTACTTTTCCTCCTGGCAGAAAAAAAAGAATACTATGTTTTTGAAAGCTCTTCTTATTTTGCATCTCTGTGTTCTGAGTACAGTTATTCAGTAGGAAGATGTGAGGAACTTTGTGCATGCAGGTCATAAGCACATGAATTCAGAGTCATCCCAAGGTTTCACTTTTTTTATTTTATTACAAGTAGATACAGTGCAGACTAGGTATCTTTAAAATCTAAAAACTTGGTTTTCAGTGCCATTTTTAAGTGCTTTGTTCTAAATAGCTTTAAGTGCTTTGTTCTAAGTAGTTACTAGCAATAATTACTAGAAGATAATTAGGAAATTTAAAGTTGTGTGTCATTTAAAAAAAAAATAATCAAATTTTAAGTGAGGTCGAAACAGTAATTGTTTCAGCCACTGACAACTTCGCTTCTTGTATGTAGAAGGGGTGGGGGGAACTCCAGGAGTTTTGTATGGACAAAACTTAAATCTGATTTATGCAAATGGATTCTTAACATGATATGTTAATTATTTTCAGCTGTTGACAGTCCTCTGGCACCCTCAGAAGTTGTTGCTGATATTCATGCAGTTCTGTGCAGTGTCCTAAACATGGTGTATGAATGAATAAATTATGTGAAATGTGGTGCTCTTTAATCCTTATACTGCAAAATCTGTGATGGTGGTGATAAAGCTATTAATTTATTTGGAGGAGTTGTTTTTATTCTCTGGAACAGTGCAAGCAAGGGGTTTGCAGATGAGCGCTGCTGATCCTGGTGGGCGGCCCTGCTTGGTCGTTACCTTGTGAAGGCTGGAGACCAGATAGCAGGACACTTGAGAGGTTTGCGCTTCGATGGTAACATTGCAGATGGGGACATCAGCAGTGGGGGAGAACGGTTGTCAAGTCTTTTTGTATTTGGCATATTATGAATCATTTGACAGAGCAAAAGGGAGGCTTCTGCTAAATTGTTTCTCAGAAAGGGTTTTGTTTTCTTCATTCCAAAGATTAAATTTTGAATTCGGGTTCAATCTTTTTCCTGATTGTTTTTAAACCTTTCTTCTTAATACCTGCATTTCAGAATACAGTCCATAGAATACTTTTGGGAGGGATTCAGAATTGTTATTGTCCTCCCATTTATGATCCACAACTGCTTGTCTGCATTTTCCAGTTTACCTCTCAATGAACAGTACTGGTCTTTTTCTGCTTTTAAGGATGTTTATTCTCTAAAAAAATGCTTCATTCTCTTGCTTTCCTATAGTAAATGTTGTTTCTGCCAGGCTGGAAAACAAATGGACACAAGGAGTAAGACCCTTACTGAGACAGCTAGAATTAATTTTCCAGTAGCAGAGGTGAGCCAGATAATATGATGCAATGTATGCTTTTGTACTATAGTGAAGCATTTGGCTAATAAAATGTTGGAGCCTTTTTCTTGATCAGTAATTAACCTAATTCTGGAGTCTACCCTCCTTTAATAAAGGAAACTGAGATTTTCTTTGCCAATCATTTTTGTCTTGGCTTCCAATTAATTAAATTTATACAGATTGTTTTGTTCAGATCCTCTGCCTCTTTTATAAGTCAAATTATTTATCGCTTCATTGCTTTGCAAGTTTTTTTCCTGCTGTAAGCATTTTTCTCAAATCAGAAGATGTAACTACAGCTTTAATAGTGTCTTTCAGTGTAATGGATTAAAAAAAAGAGATTCTGAGGAAATTGTACAAGCAAAGTTATAATTCTTTGTGCTATTTCTCTTTGCTTATCTAATGACAGCTCTTTCTGCAGGATAGACAAGCTTTTATGTCTCTCTACAGCTGTATCATGTGACTGCCTTACTACTTTGAGCATATTTCTTGATAAATTCTCAATATTAGGGAACAGCTTTTGGTCTAGAATAAAGGGCTAAAGACTGCATAAATGCCAAGCCAATTTACTGAGGGCTTTTCTTTGTCTACATCCTGCCTTTTTAACCCAAATGTGCATTTTTTCTGTCATAGCCATTTCATTTTGGGGTTCTGCATTTCGTTTATTCTGAGGCTTATAAGCTTTTGCAATGGCCAAGACCTTAAAAAAATGAAAGGTATAGAAAAAAAAATAAACCCAAAACAAAACCAAAACAAACCCAACCCAACAAAAAAAAACCACAAACAGGAAAAAGGAAGTTTTTCAGCCTGAAAAGCTTGCAAACTAAATGAGAGACAAGTTGCCTCACAGGCAGGTAAGAAAGAACAAAGAGACAAGGTGATGATATTGATTAAAAAAAAAAAAAAGGGCAAAAATTAGTCAGTTATTTGCTGCAACCTCTTACATTCTCACATTGGTGTGGTTTCATACACTCAGTTTGTAAAGCATGTGGCATTGGGTTTTTCATTTACACAGGGAAACCAGAGAGATCTGGTGTTTAGAAGAAAAAATACCTTCCAAGGGAAGGACTGTCGCTTCAAAACTTGTTGGTTTCCCTCCAAAGACTGGATCATTCATGGGTAGCTCGTACTCAATCATTCTAATGCCGCCTTCTCTATTTTACTTGTTCTTGGGAGAATATGGATAAAGGTAAAAAGAGGTCAGTGTGACCATATGGAGTGATCGTGAGGAGAAAGAAACCTTAACTGAGAATAGGAGGCAGCCATGAAAGCAGTTCCCAGCAGAGCATGGAGTGAATCGTAGACATGTCTGTTGGAAAGGACCTCAGGGGTCACCTATCCCAAACTTCCATCAGAGGTGTGCTATGGCCAGCACAAGATCAGGTCTCTGGAGACTCTGGCTGGTCTTTGACACCTTCAAGGATGTGGAGATTCCATAACTTCCATGGTCAACGTGATCCAGGGCTGCATTACTCTTGTTGGGAAATGTTGTCTCCCTGATGTTCAGCCAGAAATTCTCAAATGCCAGTTTGAGGCTGTTTCCCTTTGCTTAGGTGTCTGCCACTACTGAGAATTTGGCTTCCTTGTCTTTGGAGTTCACCTTCATGTCAGCTTGCCCCTACAGCCTGCTATTCACCAGACTGAACAAGGCCAGTGTCTTCAACCTCTCCTTGTGGATCACGTGCTCTGCCCCCCTGACCATTGTGACAGTCCTCTGTTGGACCTCTCCACATTGCTCTTGAAGTCAGGGTGCAAAAACTAGCTGTGTAGTATTCCAACCTCATCGGTGGAAAGTGTAAGATGGGAATAGCTTCTCTTGTTCTGTGGGCCCCGTTGTCTGTTAATGATGCTCAGGATACAGTTTGCTTTATTCATGACAAGAGGGCACTGTTCGCTGCTGTTTAACGTGGTGTCCACTATAAGTGCTAGGACCTCTCCAGCAGTTGACTGCTGGCCTATACTGCAGAGTTACATTGCTGCAAGTGTAAAAGTTTGTACTTTTCTATGTTAAACTTCATGAGGTTAGCTCAGTCCTAAAGTTTACTGAGGTTTCTCTCAGTCAAAGTTCTCCTGTTTGTGCCAGCCATTTCTTCCACTTCAGTGTCATCTGATTTGCTAAGGATGACTGCATCCAGGTAGAACAGTAAAGTATAATATAGTGATTGGAACGGGTGTAAGAGACCAGCAAGAACAAAAGGCTGATAACTTTGCCATTTCTAAAATGAATTTGACCATGATGAAGCCTATTGAGATCATCTTTTGAATGCACAGGAGAATAGTTGCTGCTGCTTTTTTCCACATACTGAACTTGGAAAAAAGTATTAGTTAGTGTCTGCTTAAGGCAGTAGTTTTTATTGCAGGGAAGAAGATAACGATCCTGATCTTTATCCATATGTTCTTATTTGGTTTACTGTGTTTCAGAGAAATCCGAACTGACTCTTGGGCAAGCGTTCCTTAGTGAACTCTGTCCCAAAGTAAGAACCTGTAAATAATCTTCAGAGCAAATAATGCCACTTGTAATTCCTGTCTTCTGTAATCCATGCTCTGCCCAGGACTAGTGAGCCATGTTCTTGCTATCCTGCCTCAGTTTTTCTTTTATTTATTTATTTTTAAAATTCTTAATAGTACATTTTCAGAAACCTGGTGAGTAACACAGTCTGCAAGGGTGTGAAGGATGTGGATAACGTGGATTTAGTCTCCTCAAGTTCAGGAGGGAGCTGAACGCGTTTCTCTTGCAACCTGGGCAAGCTGTCTTGCGAAGATGTACGAAGTGAGGGTAGTATGTTTTGTCTTCAGTGTTCTTATGGTAGTTTAAAAAATTGAGTGCCTTGCCCCTGTTCAGCATTGAGGATTCCTGGGCACAGAGGAAAACTCACTGCACTCTGGAGTAAAGTGCCTAAGTTTTGGAAAAGATAAGATTTAAAACTGCACTCCTGCCCTTCCTGGCCTTGCAAATACAGTGAGGTAAATGTATTGATCATTTTGTTGAAATTATTTTATCATTTCAGAAACAGAAAGTCTGTTAAATCTCTCCAGACTTACTCATCAGTTCTCAAGTTAGCATTACATTCTCAGGTGCTATTCCATTCATTGGTGTTAAAACTCACAGTTGATCTGCAATTTAGCAGTTGTGATTATGAATAAGCACCTTGTCTTCAAGCTTCAATTTTATACCCATGAAAACTCAAGGAAAGAAGTAGTTCTCTACGGAACTTTTCAATATGTCAGCCCTATTTCTGATGGAGGCTAGTCTATGACTGTCAGAATAGAACAGTTAAGTAACAAATATGTATTTGGGCCATAAACGCAGAAGTGAAAGAACTTTTTCGGTTGTGTATCATTGAACAAGCCTGTGTTTGTCAGCTTGTCTGGACAAGGAGATGCCTTCACTGTAGATGCTGATGGGAGTATTTCTGTTTGCAAAAGACTGAAATTCTAGTGTAAACAACAAAGAAGATTGATTAAAATTCTCAGAAACATAAATAATTTTCTGTTTCTATGTAGCTGTTTGTAAATTAACTGTTTACACTTTTCTGTTGATAATGCGATTTGCTCCTGACCTGATGAAGGTCTTGTGTGCCAAAAGTTTGTGGGGTCACTTGCTATCAGTTGGTTTAACAAAAATATTTTTCCCCTGCAAACTTTTCTTCTTTATAAAACACATTATTTGTTTTGCTAGGGTAGTGATTCAGTGGCATTGTAGTAGAATTCATTGTCGTACCACAGCAGACAATGAGAAGATGCAGACTTTGGGTGTGTGCAATTAATTTGATGAAATGCATTTTGACAGACACCTAGTAATTAGAATTTAAAATTGAGCTTTTTTTTTTTTTTGCATTTAATTATGTTTTATTTCAGTTCTTTGCTGAGGAGCTTTTCATTAGTTGTTACGAGTTTATGTTACTGATTTTCACTGAATTTCACGAAGGCATGTAAGTCATGTCATCGTGGGCTTTCACGTGCAGAGCTCTATGTTTTTCTGAAATTATCTCCAAGCTCAGGATGCTACATGTCTATGGAGTAACCTGTTTTGAGAGTCAATCTAAGCAAAGGGAATCAGCTCGGATTGCATGTGCAGCTAACCATATTGCTCTATTATGATTTCTGCTGCCACTGCTGCAAAGATTTATGTTGAATTAATAAAGAAATATAGCAAGTATTTTACTATCTCTACCTTCAGTTATAATAAAACCTTCTACTAAAATGTAATACTTAAATGCATTTTCTCAGTTTGATGGCACTGTCGTTATGTAGAGCGGATTGACAGTCTTCTGTTGTTGCTGCTCCTTTTTCTTCCCAAATACTTGTTACGAGAACTTGGTACTGAAGGTGTTTGGTTACACTAATGGTAGACGTGTTTCTATTTAATGTGCCTCATTTAAAAACAAAAACCCCACTGTGTGTAGGACTTGTCCCTCTTACCTGTTTTTTCTTAAGGCCTGTCATGAGTATTAACTGTGTGAAGATTATTTTTGCTCTGGAAGAATTGATTTGTAAGACTGTTATCACACAACATGTATCCTCCCACATTGTTCCCCAGGGAGCGTGGTAAGGTATTCATCTCACTGTTAACCTCCTCTCGAGCTGTGGCATACCTTTTGGGAATGTGTTTTTTCTTCTGTGAGTACATGCTGTGTAATATTTTACCATGTTGGTGGGTGCAGGGGAGAGGCAAAATAAGGTGTGTGCAGTGAAGCTTTTAACCATGAACTCATTCCTTGAAATACCAAGTTTTCTTCCACACTTGGTGTGTCAACATTAGTGAGCTCACCTGGAGGGTTACATTTGGATGTAAGCTTTTGTGAGCACTAAAAGTGAATGGAAATTTGATACTAGTACACTCAAAGGTAGGCTAAACTGCCTCTTTGCTGTAACCAGGCCCCTGTCCATTTTCTTTCTCCAGTTCACCGCGGAGCGCTGAACATCAAGTGATCGTGAGGGTCTGTCTCTCATGCCTCAGGCTCTTGCATTTTATCTGCTTGCTTTGTTGCTGTGATCCAAATCTCATTACAATTGCTTTTATGTGTACAGATTTTTTTTTTAATTTTTTTTTTTTAATTGTTGATCAGAAATTATGGTACTGAGACCATGTAGTGAATTTAAGGTTTGAGAAGTCGTTCTACTCTGGCAGTTCTTAGAGCAAAACAGAAAAAAATATACCTGGAAATGCACAGTATTTGTTTCGAGTTGTTATGGGAGCTGAGTGTAAGGACTGGTAAAGAACAGTGCTGGCAAAGAAACAGCTCTTCTGAGGCATAAAAATTATTCAGCCTTTTATTAAAAAAGTCTGTCTGAAAATCTTTCCTGAGATTTTTGTATTGAGCTTGGCCTGACAAAGCTGAATCGGTGGAGCTGGAAGGATCCTCACCATGTTTCTGTGGGCAGGGAAGAGGGCACGTAAATATGTTGTCTTGGCCATAATGCCTGGGTGACACCTTACCCTGATGGAGGGAAAAAACTGGATCATACATGTGAGATTTTTTTTAATACCCTATTTGAGTGCTAGTACTGCCTTTGATACTGGGGAGGTGGGTTTTTTTGTTGCTTTTTTGGTTTTGTTAATTGCTGGAATCCCAAAGAGTTTGTTTGCTTGTGTGAAGTACTCAGTTTTGGGGGACTTTTTGGTTGGTTGGTTGGTGGGTTTGGTTTTTTTTTTTTTTTTGACAGTTCAGAACTGATTTTGTTATTTGTATCCATACACAAAACCAGTGTAACACTAAGAGATACTCCTATGTATACCCATGGTAATAGCTTTACATTTGTTTCTTCATTATCTTTCACTATTCATGACTTTGTCACTAACTTGTAGGGGGAAACCTGAATCAAATAAAGGAAGTGTGCAGACGACTTTCTTGATTGTACACTTGGAAATCAGCAACTTGTCTGTAACAGCTATGTTTTGAATGCCAGGATTACATCCGTGACAGAGATTCTTGAGATACTCTTCTTGCTGGCATATGGCATAGTTCTGGCAGGAGAGAGGGAATTCAGCTGTAGCCATTGAAAATTAGAGCGCTGTTGATGACACCTTAGCGTTGTGGTCATAATCGACATGTATTTACAACATTATTTAGAAAAACCTTAGTTTGCACAGGTTAACACTGATATTTTTATTTAAAAATGCAAATAAGAAAAGTGTAACTGTATAAAACCAATTAAACCATAACTGAGTCAGTTGACAATAGGGTACGTTGTTATCTGACAGTAAATATCCAGATACTCGTAAGGGTAAGATAGGTGTCTGATTAAAGTTATGCCTTTAGATGTCAAGTTTTACCATTTCCCTTGCAACAGGAGTAGAGAGGCATGACAAAATTGCTAGAAAGCTGGCAACCAAAGGAGGATGACATGAATGTTCTCACTGCAATATCATTTATCAACAGGAGTAGTCTTTGAAGGAAAACACGAGTGCAAGCAATTTTGCACTAGTTTTTCCTTAAAAGAAACAAAAAAAAGCCCTACACCTATAATCAAGACAGTTTTTCACTTTTTTTACCTTGTGCAAAAATGCAATTTTACAACTAGTCATATTTTTTCATTAGATTTTAGAACTTGGATCTTTGCCAACTGTTCTTCATTTTCATATTCCATGTTTCAGCAAAGCAGGTATTGCCTGAATTTTTAGTTTTGACTGACATGTTTTCAAGAGTAAAACCACCAGAAGCTACTGGGTCTTGATAGAACACTTTTAGGAACGTGATAAAATAGCAAACAATATTTTTAAAAGAGCTTTGCATGGATGCATTACTTGTAGTAGATACGAAATTAATAGAGTGTTAAGGAGTGACCCAGTAGCAATTCTGGGAAGGCAGCAATCATCAGAGCTGTTTAAGTTGCACCTCTTCTCCTTACTGTTGCCTGACTTTTATGGCAAACCAGGTCAGTTTGTCAGTAGTTCACCTGATCTGCACAATTCATTGTTAGTTGTTCAGCACAGTAGATGTTTCTAGGCTCTCTGGCTGCTGCATAATATTGTAGATTGAGAGCAGCAGCCCTTTGTTGTTCTTCCATTACAACTGAGAGGAGTAAAGCAGTATTTAGCCCTGCTAAATAGAAAGTTAAAATGAGTAACAGAACAAAAGCCCAACTTAGTTGACAGGAGTGTTACTTTCCAATGAAATTCAGTATATTCTGGAAGTTGATTGTGTCTTCTAAAGGGATTAGAAGCTGAAGCTAGTTAGTGGGAGAGGTTCTCCAAACTGGAGAAGGATTATACTGGCTCCTCAGCTACAGGGAGTAATCTTGCTGTTGGAATGAAGGAACAGAAGTAGGGTTGCTTCCAGGGGTTTCCTCTCTGTTTTTCATAGTGAATATCAATGCAAGAATTTTTTTTAATGTCACTGAAATGCTGTTATCTTCTGTGGGTATTTCTTTGTATCTTGTACATCAACTGGTGCTACAGATTTCTAGCAGATGCATAGCTCTGGTTAGGGTTGCATCTAGTATGTAGCTTTGATTTCTTTGTTACTCCTTAAACTGTTTGTGTGGGGTTTTTGTTTTGGTGTTTTTTTTTTTTCTGTTACCTGTTTGTATTTATTTATTTAATTCGCCAGGGTGTATGATTCTTTTTATCTTCATCTGAGCATAACCTAAGCTTTTCAATGCTTGGATTTTGTTGTTGTTTGCCTATTTCTGAAAGTTGCTCTTAGCCTGTTTCTCCAAGGTAGTTTCCTCTTAACTTTTAATCCAGCCTTTCTTAATAAGTGACGTGTGCTGGCACTGTGTTTTCAATGTGGTGTCTTTCAGTGATATATATGATGTTGCTGGGATTTAATTCTTTTAGCAGTTCTTTTTATCTTCTTTTTAATATGCTCTCTCATTTCTGTGTCATTTTCCTTTTGGAAGTCGCATACAACTGTGGTGGATTTTCTGGCTTTTGTAACCCCTGTAGGGATATTGAATCTGAATGTGTTATTAGTGTGCCTTTCAACAGAAACATTTTGAACAAGATCCTGCATACTATTCAGTACTAAGTCTGGGACTGCATTTCTAATGGTTTCCCTAACCAGCTCTCCATGAAATGATTATTGTAGTGCTAAAAGTTTCTACTCTGCTTTGTGTCCCAGTGTGATACTTGCCTGATATTCATGGATATCTGCCATTACAACTTTATTTCTTTCCCTCATTGCCTCTCTGTTCTCTCTTAGCGTATCATAGGTGGTCAGTGCTATCATTCTGCTAAGGCGATTGATAATACAAACCTACTTTGAGCTGTTACATTTGGCTCCAAGAACACTGAATCATTTGCTGAAATCTTCTTTCTTACAAAAATTCAGTCAGAGGCCAAATACTCCCCTGGACCCTTAATGTGGACACCTGAGTGCTGAGACTATCTATTTAGAAAACTTAGTTCATCTTAATACCCTGTTGTCATTCTGTTGAAATAGCAATGTGTCAAGTTCCAAGCCTTTTATAGCTGGTCTACAAGATGTGGCATTTCACAGGAACAGTACAATAATTACAGAATACTTCAGGTTTGTCCCTATTCCATCACAATTGATTATCCATTTTCTTTCTGAACACAAACTCTTGCCTTGGTGGGGAAAAAATGTACACATTGTGGGCTTCTGCAGAGCTCTTCTTTACTGTAATCATGTATTTGTAGATTCTTGTCATCATGCTGAAATCGTACAGATAACTAAAGAATGTTACAAGGTGAGAGTGAATTGCATCACTAATTGAAATTAACAGGAGTCCCTGGCTCTTTTTATTCAGGCATCTGTTGGCCTCCATGCTCTAGTTAACACTGCATGTATTTGTTCAGAGTATTGTCCGTTCAGAATGTTATATTACAGCTAGTAATAATTGACTGGTATTTTAATGCTAATCTGTACTATTCAGCTCCTGGGTCCAATTACTTATTGTTGAGGGGATAGAGAATCAATGGTGGTTTTTCTCCACCTCTCCCTTAAATTATATGTACTACATTGTAGCTATTTAAAATTAAAAAAATTGCTCAGTTCCAAGAATAGGATGCTATTATTGTGCTGTTGGCTACTTACTTGCAATATATATTTATTTTTGTGATGTAATGTAACACTTTTTTGAAGCATTATACTTTTGATAGCTTTTTTTGTTGTTTGTTTAGCCTCAGTTTAAAGGGATAATATTAGTAGTGATGGCAAAAATATTCAAATAAGATATTTTACTGAGAAACTTTGATCTGTCATATGTAAGTAGAACTTTATCCATAACCAAAATCAGCTCTTTGGCAACATTTTTTTTTTTTTTTTTTTTTTTTTGCAAGACTGCTGAAATTCATAGGGTTTAGTCATGAATATCTTTTTCCCTGTCTAGCTTTTTTGTAGATGAGTTTTATGGAAGCGCCACTTGGTAAATAATTCAGAAAGAGATCTGATGAATTAATTTAACTTGAGATTAGACAGCCAATTCTATTTATTGCACTGATAATTGTTGCATTGAATTTTAGGATTGTTTTGCTTTCTTATGTGGGGAAAAGTAACCTTAAAATAAGACAGAGAAGCATTGATGCTGATTTTAAAAATTGTATGTATAAGATCTATGAGTCTTTTTTGCATAATGAATGAAAACAATAATAATACTCAGCTTTTATACGGTCCTTAACTTTATCAATAGTTTTGGTGACAATGAGCTTTACCTATTAAATGATTATAATCATATAATCAAAGTATAGGTCCAACCACAAATTGTAAATACCCTAGTTAGGCTTTGAAGAACTAGGTGGGACAGAGGGAGGAAGATCAGTCTTTCTGCACTCATTCTTACGCTGCTGGAAGACTGTAAGCACCACATCAGAGTTAATCTTAATACCTTGGAACTTCATACCATAAAAACTGTATGATCAGTGCATTTAGGTTCCAGTTCAATCCCCTGGCTTCTAAGATGTTGTTGAGGCTAAATTTATGGTGTGTGTTCAGCTATGGGCGTTTTAGACTTTCTGTCCCCGAACTATGGTATTCCAGCTCCCTCAAACGGATGAGTGTTCTTGAGGGATGTCTGAATTTAGTGATTGTTTCTTGGTTGAGATGCCGGCCATTCAGGCTTCAGCACTCATTATTTTGTGAGCCGTCTACATAATATTGAATAAATGCTTGTATTTATATGCTTATTCAGTGTAATTGCATGGTAGAGTTTTGACTTCATAGCTGTAGATTATATTATTCCCAGCAGATTAAGAGAATTCTAAGTATAAGGAACGCAACAAATAGCAGTAAATTCTGCGTGAGACTGATGTTGCCTGTGGGCAGGCTTGTTGTTTACAGAAAATGTTATGAAGTAGAATCATACTGAAATCTGGGCTTTACAAATACTTATGGAGTGGGAAAAATTTGTTAAAAATTTAAGTGTGAATTGTAAGCATGGTGAATAGGGAAACTTGTACAGGCTGCACTTGAACTTGTCATAGAATGATGAGCAACTAATTCCGCATGTTATAGTTACCATTTAATGCTACTGTTATAATGGAATATCTGATGCACCTGAAACTTGTACAGTTTAGAAGGAGAGTTTCTAGCTGGTGTGATAACTAGCAGAAGGAATTCCCTTCCTTGTTTGTTTTATTACTTGTCTGTCAAACTTACCATGTAGCTCTAGGACACAGCATGAAAATAAACTACCGTATGAGATTTTTTTCCCATATAGGCATAAAAATGGCCTGTAATCTGCATACCTGGGAATAATGACAGCTCCTTTCCTGTTTTAACATTTGATACATACAGAATTTGTTAATAAGAAATTCCTACAATCATAATGTGATATAAGAAGTATTGGCATGGGGATTTAGATGAGATGGTGAAGAAATTTTCCTGGTAAACCCTTATTAATCCACTGGAAAGTACTGGTGAGTTCAACTGAGAAGCCAATACAATGAACCAGTATTAATGAGCCTACTTCAACCAGTAGGTATAATACTATTTATTAAACAAGCAAAAAACCAAAACAACAACAAAATATAATAATTAAAAAAGGCAAAACAATCTTTAAATGCACAAACAGCTCTAACGCTTGACACTTCTCCCTTTAAGTTGGAGAAGCTGACAAAGTTGGACTGTACACAAAAAACAAATTGAGAAAACTCCCAAATCCAATAGTTCTGCAGGATTAATGGGGAGAAATAACTTTTTCACAAGATTCATATTTGAGTCAACTGAAACTACACATATGTTTTCTGTCTGGTGATTTGTTCATTCCAGAAGAAAACCGCCTATGTTTTTCTGTGGAAGAAAAAACAAAGCGAAAAAGATACTATTCCATGTTGAAAAAGCTGAAATCTGATGCTTCTCAGTTAAAAACAGCACAAATTTTTGACATTTACTTCCCTGTTCTTAAAAAAACAAGCCCCTTACACCATGCCAAACTGAAACATAGCACGCTAAGGTGAATGTTCAAGAAACAGTTTGAGAAAACAGATAATTTTTGTATTTTTTTGGTTAACCAGAATTTTTTAATTGTTCTAACTGACCGAAAATGGTCTATATTTATTTTATCTTTTTGGTGCAACAAAAAGTAGGTGTTTGCCTCTCTGTAGTTATAAAATATTTGTAAATTGCCATCTCCTACTGTATTTGCTAATTTCCCTGCTTACAGATATCCAGTGCTTTAATACTGTCTTGTATAACATGCACTGAAGTTTGCACAACAGCATATTCTAAGCTGCTTTATTTTGGATCCGACCTGTATCTTTTCTGTCATATGTCTCAATAGTTATTGAGCCCACAGACCTGTGAATTTTGAAAGGAAAGATATAATTTCCATTTTTTATATTGAAAATCTTTTCAGTTACTTTTATATGAATTAAAAATAATGTAGTTTTCTTTTCAAAAGGATATGACATACTGTTCTGGGGATGTTTCAAATGCTAAATTTCTACCTGAGTAGCAAATGTTGGTACGTGTTTTATGATGTGTTCCTGCATTTTCCCAGTGCATGCGTGTTATTCTAATTCATAACTTTTTGTATACTTAGGAGTAAACCAGAGATTTATTGTNGTAGAAAATAAACTTACTGAGCTGCAATTTGCACTTTCCTGGCAGAGAAGTATTTTTATATTTATTTGCTTTGTTACACTTTAAATGTCCTAGCTGTTTCAGCTACACACTTCTTAACATTTTATAGCCTAATAAATATCAATATATGAAAGTTTTCCTTGGTATCCCATTTTTATTTTTGTCCTAATTTCAGGCTATTGTTTCCAATCATTGCAATGTCCTGAATAACAGACCATGCTTCTTTATATAAATACTGTTTGAGCATACAAGAGTAACCCTTTCCTCCTATAATCATCTTATTTCTTTTTTATTCTCTGAGATAACCTGCTTCTTTAGGTTACTTCCTGAAACTTTGCTGTTGTTCTGGTGACTAAAGAACTAAATTTTAGCTTCATTCGTTAATTTATCAGTGAAACTCTTAGAAGCAAAAGATACATGCCATATCTTTATCTATCCAGTAGTGAAATACTATGGTTACTAATAGAGACCTTTAGGGGGCCGGGTTGGAATTAGATGTCTGTGCTGGATTCACCCTGCTTACATTTAAAGCTGTAGTTGTGAAATATAAATCTTTTGGAAGCAGTATCCTATGTGAGGAGGATTTTCTCTTTGTGAATACACTGTTGTTCTCAAAAAAAAAAAAAAAAATTGGAAATTGCGGTGTGACAATAGTGGCAATTTGTTCGTGAATCGGCATGCTAATTGGATAGTCACAAGGATTTTGACTGCTGGTACAATAGCTTTTGTGGCAGAGTTAGAATTTTTAAATGGCAAAACTTCCTCTTTTTCATAATTCTATGTCTCTTCTGGGAAATTTTTTCACTTCTTGAAAAACAGCTGAGGTCTCCTTTAGTCTAGGTGCTTTGTACAAGCCTGAAAGTTAGGGCTAAAGAAACTTTGGATCATGAAGGATCTGTTTACTGCAAGAAGGCAGAATTTTTCTGAATTAGCACATTATCTTAAGCCTTTAACCAACCCTCAGTAGGTTAAGGTAGGCAACGAGCTCCCTCAGCAGGTTGCTCTCCTACCTATTTGACTTGATCGTTGTGATTTCCCTAAATATAACCTCAGTATTTTTATTCTGAAATATCAAGTCAGAATCTACGTCACAAAACTGAGAATATTTCACAGCATTGAATTTTTTTTTTTTTTGTAGTTGTGCTGGCAAGTATGTGAGTAAAGTGATGGCAGCTATATTTTTAGAAAGCAATCCATATGTGAGCCTTTCTTTGACATGAAAGTTGTAATACTCTGATAAAACCAAAAAGCATAATTGTTTCCTGAAACTCTGCACAAGATGTGAGATTACTCTGAGAACTATTGATTTTAAAGTTCATGAAGAGTGTCTGTAATCAGCATAGCAATTTGACTTCTTAATTAGACTAGTCCTGTGAGAGTTTGACTCCCCATACAGTATGTTTATGAATCTAATCAACCAGACAGCAAAAAACCCAATTATAGATACTATCTTTATTTTTTAACTCACAAAGGAGCAAGAACTGAAAAACTGGAGATTTTGCTTCTGTGATAATTAAAACATGGATCTGAATGAATAGATTTTTTTTTTTTTTTTTAAAAAAAGTACCCTGAAGAAATCTATACACCACGAAATGAGGTCATTGGCAGCTAACAGAAGCAAGAAAGGGACAAAAGAAACTCTTGGACTGTGCCAAGACTTTGCCATCAAATACTAGTTATCTGCTGGACTAGTATGCATCAATTTTCTTTTTTTTTTCCACTGGAGATTTATCAAGTCACAAGAAGCCATATGTGAGATTTTGGTTTTGTCATGACAAGTCAGTCAGTCTGTCGTCTGCATTAAAAAAAAATAATAAAATGCTGTCTATTATCGATTCATATCCTTAGATTTGTCTTGTTTCTTATTGACATAAATGTTGGTAATTTGAGTTTGTCAGTAGTTGTACTGAAAATAGCTAGAAATGGTAGTTAGATTAAACATTACCTGGAATCTGATTTGTTATTTCTTCCATTTACTCTGTTTTTCAATAGGTTAATTGTTCATTCAGCATCCATTTATGACTCAAAGTTTTTGAGCTCTGTGCTTGGTATTTCACTGTGTTGGCAGTTGAACTGTGTGTTGTATTCTGAGACCATATTGCTATAGTAGTTGAGGGCGTTAGTCCGCCAGGTAACTAACATCTGTCTGTGGTTTGTTATTCCTTCTCTTTCCTTAGGGAAGAGGTTTGTGCACTAGCTTTCTTCTTGTCATTGATAGAGAAGACTTGGTTTTTGGTTTTGCGCTATGCTTACATTGAAAGGTTGAGTTTGTAAATGCCTGTGAGAGAGTTCTGATGATTTCTAGGTAGGTCAGGCATATATGCTAGACCCTTTTACAACTAGGAAACTCTGGTTTGGCACAGATAAACCTATCTATCTCCTGGAGCAGGCAATTCTACTTTGCTTTTGGAACGGAGTTGTTTGTTATGTTCATTTATTCCAGAGCTTTTTTACAGCTTTGTAGCTATATTTAAGATAGACCACTGATTGCCTAAAGTTGTGGACTGAAACCTGGCACTTGATACTGTGCCAGATATAGAGCAGAAGACAAAATTTACATTCTCACAGACATCATTGACCTTAGTGTAAACAGCCACAACCCCAGCTGTGAATCTTGCCTATTAGTGGTTTTCAGTTTATTATCTTTTTTTTTTTTTTTTAAATTGTTGAATCAATAGAAAGTAGTTATAGAGGTAGGCGTTATTGTCAAAAGGCCATCTGGGATATTCAAAGGGAAAGGCATTTATTACTTGTTTACATCTTCAGGTTGTACATCATTTTTGGATGTAGTATACTCTTTTCCACATTTGAAGCAGTTTAATAGTCACATGCTATCATTCTTTTTCTTGATTATACAAATAGACTTTAGATAAACTAAGAATATTCCTACTAACAGTTGGAGAGAGACTTTCAGAGTTTGAAACAAGAGATCGGCTACAATAAGATATTTTGGAAAGTGTTTACTGTGAGCAATGAATTCCTCTTTAACTAAAAGACACCTGATGGCAGCTCTAAGAACTAGAAGTATTTTGGCAGTTCATGAGATCTACGAATGTATGATGCCAGTCACAGATGCAGCCACATGATCATATGGCTGTACTTTTCATGATCATGTGGCTGCATCTGTGACTGGACTCTGTCTTAAAGGCCAGAAGCACGCTTTTGTATATAGACTCTATAGGCCTTTTCTGTTAACATTCTGGGTAGGTTTGCCTCACTGCTAATGATGTTAGTGTTTTTTTTTTTCGTTTGTTTTTTGTTTTCTTTTTTGAAGAGTCTATTTTTTTCTCTGTGGTTTGACATCTCAGCTGAGATCTGGAATAAGATGATCATTTCCTTTCTTAATTCAGTTCCATTTCAAGCGAACTATAATAGGAAGACAATTTTCAGCCTCTACAGATGACGTGGAAAATATGCTTGATGATGTGTCTTGGGGATATTTACTTAAGTGCAGCACAGTGATTGAGCTTTGAGATGCAGAACTTGATGTCTGAAGTAATTAATCACAAAAGCCTCCCAGCTTTCACTATGGGATCCTTAAGAGTACATTAGCCAGTATGTAGTACTTCAGTGAGGCAGAGTGTATTGGAAAAACATAAGAAGCAGAGAACAAATGCTATTTAGATAGTGGGAAGGAATCTACAGAAATGGGGTTTTTCTCATAAGAACTTAACCTCAAGTCATTCCAGAATTTTACATCTGTAGAGATGTTATCTGCCTAATCACCGAAGAGTCTGCATGGGTCATGGATGGTCTGTGCAGTTTGTTTGCGGTTTATTACCTGCTCCGTATCCTCTTCTGCTGAAAGGGGCATAGCTGGAGTGGCATGGAAGAGGGCTGCCCTTCCTCCAGATGCTGAAAAATGGATTGGGTAGAAATCTTAGGGAGGAAGGGTCACTGCTCCTTCCCAACAAGCAGCTCCCCAGATTTGCCTGGAGAGAGGCTTTGGTAGTGCTGGCTGAAGCAGGGAGTTGGAGAATGTGGCTTAGCTGCTGGGAAGGCTTAAAAGAGGTGGTAAGATGGGCTTTTGAGAGGCAGGCAGGCTGTATGTCTGTGGGTTCAAGTTTTAAATGTGGTTAGAAAAGTCTTCTAGAAGATTGAAAAGGAACAGCCTGGAGTTTGTTACAGACCAGAGGGTTGCTGGAAGTTCAGGCTTGGTCTGAGACCAGTAAAAAGGAAATTGCTGTGCAGGCATGGGACGTGGGGGAAGACAGCTGGGTGAAAACTTTTCGTTCTGCTTATCCTTTGGAACCAAATTTCTTTAGTCCAAGATTTCATTCTAGTTCATTTTAGAGAAAAACATACTACATCAATTTAGAAGCCCTTTTATTGTACTTGACGACTTCAGCTTAAAGCAGTAGTGCAGGTAATTCCACTTAAAACTGGTAAATATGATCAGCAGTTACAGTGTGCAGTAGCACACTTACGCGAGAAGCAGAGAAACAAGTGCCAGATTGTTTAAATTGCAGCGCTTACCTGTTTTTTTTTTTTTTTTTTTTTTNAACACCCTTTTTCAATTCTACTGAAGCCCTCTTGGTCTTCAGAAGTCAGCTACAGGAAAAGCTTTAAAGAGACAAAGTGACGATTGTATTGTGATGTTTTCAGTGGCTAAATACTAACTTGAGTTTATGAAGCGTAAAATATATGCAATGTAGCAGTGATTTGAAATGCTGATATTCCATGAGTATTTACTGGAAGAAATTCTGAGAAGATGTACCTTGCTTGTTCATAAGTAAAATGGAGCTGGGCTTTGGTTTTTATTTTGATTCTTTTCCTGATAATGGGGAAAATAAAAGTTTAAGATAAAAATGGTTTTGTTCCCATGGCAAATTCTTTATTAAGATTTCTCTTAACACTAGCTATCTGCTTGAGGAATTCAGGGCATGCTTATTATCTGGTAAATATGTTGCACAAATTTTCTAGGGGAATTGTAGTTTTGGGGTTTAATTGATGTAAAGGCATAATAATGCATCAACTTTAGCAGAGAAAATAAGGATTTTATGCAATGGAAGTTTTGAGAATATAGTATTCTGAACTGTAGACTGCAGATGTTAAGTCGGAGAGGCTGGCACTGGTAAGACAGTGCTTTGCATGGTTCTCCTGTTTCAGAAATTGGATTACCTGAGGCACTAACTCAGACTTTTTGCTCCAACTTTAAGGCAACATTTCCATTATAAGTGCATCTTAAATGTGCAGGAACTCCAGTGGTACTTTCCTTAGGTTGTAAAGTAAGACTTTATTGGTTTAACAGTGAGGTATGCTAGGATAGCTAGTCATCTAAATGTGCCAATGCTACTTCTGAACATCACCATCGTGGATAACAAATCTTATTTCCTCTTTGCAGAAATCATAATGCGTAGGCCAAAGGCTATGGTATGATACCTCTCTAACTTACTCTTTAAATATTCCCAGTGTATTTAATCATCAAGCACCAGATCCTCTGTGACCTGATGAAGTTTATGTGTCCTGTCACTGATCGTGTATCCTTAACCCTGCCGTATACTTTATTTTGGTTTCTGAGGATGTAGATTCATAAACACTTCTAAGTCAGTGATGCCCCCAAACTCCTCCCTTTTTTTTCTTCTGCTGTTACTTTCTTCCTTGATCCTAGAGAAAGGATCATTTGAGCTGCCTCGTGGTTACTCGTGGCATAGAAGAGACCTAGGTTAAAATTAATTCAGCATAAAAAAAAAGAAACTAGTGATGATTTTAGTTGAGAAAAAATTTTCTAGCTGGATTCATAGGTGGGAGGAAATGTTTCAGGAAAAGGTAGAATGGCTCCCCGTGGCTCTGTAAGGAATGAAGGTCTGTAACGGGAGACAGCATTTGGGGGCAGGAAGGTATGTGTAGTACTTCTTACTCATGCAGTACTTCCACGTGACAGCTTGCTGGATATCACTTGACAACTAGGTACTATGAATTCTCAAATACATGAGCTGTGCAGAACTGAGTAATCATCAATTAAATATAAATTTAAATGCTAGATGAATATTCTATTCACAAAGCATCAAAACAGGACATAAAAGGAGGTTATGGGTGAGTAACATAACATTTAAATTGTAAAACAGTCTTCTCATAAGTGGGAAATAGAAAATGAGAGATACAGCTCACTTCATAGAGAGTTACAAACTTTGAGATTTTTTATTTTTTTTTTTAATTTTGAGTGACATGCAATATCTATTTTGTATAGTGAATGAGGGTGGTTGGGATTGGGATTTATTAAAGGCAAAATTTACCAGGACTGGGAAAACAGCTGGTACTTGGAAGAATTTACACACTAAAATCCAAGTGATGGTATTATGAAATCATTTTATTGAAAGGCAATTGAAAATCACAGAATACTTATTCCTATAAACCCTCTTGCCTGGTTTATTTGTTTGTTTTAAGATTATTTTTTTTTTTATAATTAGTTGGGCACTAATGGTGCTGATGAATATGAGAATTGTAAGTTTCAAAGCAACAGACAATCAGACAATAATGAGAATATAGTAGTTCAGTTGCTCATAAAGTTGGCACTATGCAACAACATAGTGGATCGTAACAAAATACTGTGTAGGCATGTTAACTTTCAGTGTAGGAGAGAAAGCTCACATGGGTTCCCTATTTTAAAGCCAGAGATGTTAGTTCTTAATAGAATCACAGAACAGTTGAGGTTGGAAGGGACTTCTGGAGATTGGCTGGCACAATCCCCCTGCTTACAGCAACCTGGGTGACATTTTCCAATGTTTGACCGATCTGACAGTAAGGAAGGCTTTTCTGGTGTTTAACTGGAATTTCCTATATTTCAGTTTGTACCCATTTCCCTGTGTCCTGTGGCTGGATACCACTAGTAAGAGCCTGTCTCTGTCTTCCTTTTATGCCTTCCGTCAAGTACTTATAAACATGGATAAGATTCCCCTGAGCCTTCTCTCCCCCATGATGAAAGTCCCCCTCTCTCTCAGGCTCTCCTCATACAGAAGATGCTTCAGTCCCTTAATCGTCTTCGTTGCCTTTTGCTGGACTTGCTTCACTATGCCCATGTGTCTTCTGTACTGGGGAGCTCAGAACTGGACCCAGCACTCCAGATGTTTCTCATAGTAGAATGAGTAGAATTCTACTAGAAAACTAGTAGAATCATAGAATCGTTAAGGTTGGAAGGGACCTTTAAGATCATCGAGTCCAACCATTAACCTAACCTGAGAAACCCACTTCTAAACCATATCCCCAAGTACCACGTCTACCCTTTTTTTAAACACCTCCAGGGATGGCGAATCCACCACCTCCCTGGGCAGCCTATTCCAGTGTTAGATAACCCTTTCAGTGAAAAATTTTTTCCTAATATCCAACCTAAACCTCGCCTGGCTTAACTTGAATCCATTTCCTCTCGTCCTATCATTTGTCACTAGGGAGAAGAGGTCAGTCCCCACCTCTCTACAACCTCCTTTCGGGTAGTTGTAGAAAGTGATAGTCTTCCCTGAGCCTCCTCTTCTCCAGGCTAAACAGCTCAATTTCCCTCAGTCGTTCCTCATAAGACTTGTCCTCCAGACCCCTCACCAGCTTCATTGCCCTTCTCTGGACACGCTCCAGCACCTCCATGTCCTTCTTGTAGTGAGGGGCCCAGTGCCGAGTACAGGGGGATGATCACTTCCCGAGTCCTGCTCACCACACTATTCCTGATACAGGCCAGGATGCCGTTGGCCTTCTTGGCCACCTGGGCACACTGCTGGCTCATATTCAGCCGGCTGTCCACCAACCCCCCCAGGTCCTTCTCCGTCAGGCAGCTATCGAGCCACTCTGCCCCAAGC
>VZSZ01005587.1:438156-534020 GCA_013398815.1 Ibidorhyncha struthersii
CCTAGCTTAGTGTCATCTGCGAACTTACTGAGGGTGCACTCGATCCCCTCATCCAGGTCATTGATAAAGATGTTAAAGAGAACCGGCCCCAGCACCGAGCCCTGGGGAACACCACTTGTGACCAGACGCCAACTGGATTTAATTCCATTCACCACCACTCTCTGGGCACGGCCATCCAGCCAGTTTTTTACCCAGCGAAGAGTACACCTGTCCAGGCCATGAGCAGCCAGTTTCTCCAGGAGAATGCTGTGGGAAACTGTGTCAAAAGCTTTGCTAAAATCCAGGTAGACGACATCCACAGCTTTTCCCTCATCCACTAAGCAGGTCACCTTATCGTAGAAGGAGATCAGGTTTGTCAGACATGACCTGCCTTTCACAAACCCATGCTGACTGGGCCTGATCACCCTGTTCTCCTGCATGTGCCATGTAATGGCACTGAGTATGATCTGTTCCATGACCTTCAGAGCACTGAGTACTGAAAAGAGGGAAAGGAGCACCTCCCTTGACCTCCTGGTGACACTGCCAAGTTGCTGTGGTCTGTCGTTGCTGTGAGGGCACGTTGCTGGCTCATGGTCAGCTTGTCCACCCGCACCCTTGAGTCCATCTCTGCAAAGCTGCTTTCCAGTTAGTTGGCCCCTAAACTGTACTGGTGCCTGGCATTATTCCTCCACAGCTGCAGGACTTTGCACTTGCCCTTTGTTGAACTTCATGAGGTTACTGTTTGCTCATTTCTGTAGCTTGTCAAGGTTCCTCTGAATGGCAACACAACCCTCTGGTGTATCAACTACTTCTCTTAGTTTTACATTATCTGTGAACTTGCTGAAGGTCCACTCTGGCTCACCTTGCAAGTTATTAATGAAGGTCTTGAACAGTATTGGCTCTCGTATTGACACCCGGGGTGTGCCTTTGATGACTGGCCTCCAACTGGACTTGGTGCTGCTGATCTGCAGCCCTTTGAGCCCAACACTTTGGACAGTGTTCATTGTTGATCATTTTAAGTACGCATGCAAATGTGGCAGACTGTGCACAGAGACCAAAATAATTTGCAGAAGGCAATAGTATGGTGTTAGCATAATTCACCTAAAAAGCCAATCAACAGATGCAGAAACCTGGCTTCCTCAGTTCTGAGGCTCATGGGAAGTACTTGCATCTGCTTCATCTGGCTCTAGATCATCTGCTGATCTTCCAGTGTGCTCTTGTTTTGATGCCAGGCCAGGGTGGGAAATGTTGGAAAGAGAAGAACCCTTCTAGTCACTCTGTCTGCCTTGAAAAAAAACCTGAGATCAGCAGGGTTAGTGTCATCAGAAGAGCGGCTTAAGAAATTTTGGCCATATATAGGTGAGAAAGATCCCAAACATACTAAGTAGGGAAATAAATGCATACATTGGTAAGTGCAGGGTTGTCACAGATGGCTTTTTGTCATTGTTATTCTAAGGTTAAAACCAACATGGAATCTTCAAGGATGTTTACATGAGTACAGTTTTAAGAGATAAGGGACAGGGTGATGTTGCTCTGCTTATGAAAGACCACAGGATTTCACAAGATGAATATTAAAATAACCTTCTTACACACTGTAATCCTTAGTGATAACTGTTGAACTAGTGATACTCTGTGACTAAAATTCTGATTTACAAATTGTACATATGCTAATAAGTGGATGGATATGATGTTTTCTTAGCTTCATTTGGTCCCTTTGCCTGTTAGCATCATATTGGTGTAATCCAGATGGATTCTTATCATTTTACCATGTTCTCTTTTGATTTGGGGAGTAGGAAAGACAAAGGAAAAATTGAGTGGCATCTGATCTAACTAAATAGAACAGACTGAATGGGATGTAGTTTATTTGAAGTCGTTAAAAGATGTATTTAAAATTATTGAATCTTTACCGTATGTTTTTTCTGTGACCATTGCATTTTTGGAAGTTAGGACAGTTTCCATAATCAGGTGTGTGCTTTCATCTCAGTGAAAAGTAGGGAGCAGAGTTTTCCTTTGCATATTTGGAACCTCATAACAGAGGCCAAGCATCCTCCACTTCGTTCAGTGAATACAGATTCATTTCCACTTTTTGGAAGTTCTCCTCCTTGGATAGATGCAATGTGTACCTGAATTTTATAGATCAGTCAATAGGTAGTAATTTATATTACATAAAAGATTTCAGACACAATTCAGAATTACTCAAAGCACAGTTCTTTATATTCCATAAGAGCAAAGCTGTGGGACCTCATGCAGAAATCCGATATATCTACTTTTGTTCATTATGGCACAGTAGTTAAGGATTCAGTGACCTATCTGTTATGGGCATGACACCTGACTTTTAGATTGTCATCACAGTGATTGGTTTTGTCATCCTTCAAGCTCTAGGAGAACCATTGCAGTTTGTGTGTTTTGTGCTCCTGATAGCTGTGTTGAAACCATGTGGGGAACATTAGTCTCTAAATGCTATAGGAAGGCTCAGGTTCTGCTTACTATCTTGTGGTTTAGGAATGTTTTAGCATTTTTCTTCATGTGATTTTTCTGGAATTTGGAAAGAGGAAACCTGCGTACAGTTGGATCACCTTCCTTATTTAAAACCATTTGAATTATAAGTAAAATTACAAGACTAAATTGTCAGAATATAATTAATGAGTCATGCCATGATTTCAGTTCCTATACCTTCATTCAGTTCCTATATTCTTATACTTACATTGTGGCTGAAAGTTTGCAGTTCAGCAAATATCCAGTCTTCAAAAAGAGACATTTGTTTGAATGTGCCTTGGCACCTGCCAATCTTTTAGTGAAATTTCATGGCAAAATTTCTGCGCAAATCTTGAAATATTTTGTGAACTCTGAGCCTTTGGGGATGTATTGAATGTAAGGTCATTATTCACACTGTGGCCATATAAAATGGTAACTATGGCAACTGCAGAGTATTGGAATGGAGGGTAAGGGAAGAGGTTTATGTGAAAGAGGTAATATCCTTGGACATAGAAAACATCCTCACAGAGCCTTCTCAAATTAAGATATTATATGGACATTTTATTTGTGTGAGGCTCTTTTGTTTTCTAATGTCAAGGAAAATGAAACTTCCTGTGACTAGTCCTCTTCCAAGTTTCTTGTCATTGGTAGCACAGGTTTTAAAGAGAAGTTTATCATGTGTTTCCTCATAATTTAAAGCTTGTAGAATATTCTTGGGGTTTTAAAGGCATTAACCCCCTAGAATTTAATGCAGTGAAAACTGAAGCTATGAAAATATGTGGCTTAAAGTTTTGGTGTTTCTTTTAGTTTTATTAGAAAATATTAAAAGATCAATGAGAAAAGGAAGGAACAATAGCTTCTGAATTTTGAAAAAACTTTATAGAATACATTTAGGTAAATAGTAAAGTTACTTAAACAGGCATGTACAGGTAGAATGCTGTGCATTTTGATGTGAAGTCTGTGGGAACAAAACACTACTACTGTTTTTCAAAACATTCTAAGTTGTAGTATTTGCAAAACCTCTCATCCGATTTTGCTACACTTGCAAGACTTTTGAGAGCACTTACACCTATTTATACTGTATCAGATCAACAGCTTTTCTGATTTGCTTTTTTCCAACTTTAGGTAATTCCTGTTCACAGAACTGGGATTTAATTCCTTGTGATTTTTCTCATCAGTGCTGCTTCCTGCTTAGGAGCCTTTTGCAGCTGTAAGACTGGGGGGAAAAAGGAAAGTAGCTGTAAATCCTGCTCTCCTGTCGTATGATTATGGTTCACAGATTGTACTGTCAATATGGATAGAAGTACTTTGTTCTATAGCCTGAGTGGATGAAATTGCACAGTCATTGCTAATGACAAAGGGTTTTTTTTTGTTTGTTTTTTTTTGTTTTGTTTTGTTTTTAAGTAGTAAGGTTTGTGTCTTTGAGTATCTTAATGCTTAGGATAAAATTGAATCTGGACCTCTAGCATCTTGTCAAAATGTTCCGACCATTAAGAACATCCCTGCCTTCCTCAGTATGCTTACTGCGTTTTAAAGTAAAGGTGAGCCTCTGTCTGTTCTTTGTTCGAAAGACAGTGCCAGGAATATTTGGAAAGAAGCATTTTGTGCATCTTTCTTTGAGTGATGGACTCCCGGAAGGTTTGGGGGCTTTTATTGAGCTTTACACAGTGACTTCCAAAATGTGCTGCCAGTCTGGTTTAGATCAGGGACGAGCTGAAGATCACAGAATCATTGGCTAAGTCAGTGTAGAAACTATGATGACACAACTTTGTCCTCTACCATAGTGATAGAAAGCATGACCTTTAATTCCCTCTTATGTCGTCCTTGTCATAAAGATACCTAGGATGAAATCTTTGCCTTGCTGAAGTTTATGGGAGTTTTGATATTAACTTCAATGAAGTCAAGACGTTACAAGTTGTGTATTATAGAGGAAAAAGTAGAAGTTTTAGACCTGGGTAACTCTCATGAGAAATCTCTCTTTTTTACTTATTTTCTTTTTTTTTTTCTTTTTTTTTTTCCCCTTCAATTAAATGCAAGTATGATTTCATTTTGCAATTTTGGTGACCTCTTAAAAATAATCAAGTGAGCTTTCTTTATCCTGTATGAACATGGCCTTGCTATTCAGTCTTGTTGCTAGTTATGAGAAGGGCAATAGCAGAATAAGGAGCTAGAAAGCAGAAATAAAATACCAGTGTTTTATTCTCTTGTTAGTGGGAATCTTCCCTTCCCCCATCCTGAACGTGCACATTTTTTACCACAGCAGATATTTTGTCTTTGAATCATGTTTGATTCTAATATAATGCAGAAGCAAATGGAAGTATAAAATCAAATCAGCAGAAGGTGAACTAACAGTTAAACAGCTGAGGCGGCAGTGAAAATCTTTAGTTAAGGAATGTGGTATCCAGTACAAGGACTCAAGGAATTCTTTATTTTTAAATTAGTGGATTGTGGAATATATTCCAACACTTGGCTGATTCCAGTGGTGGGATATATTCCAACTACGGTATATATTCCAACTACTTGCAGAAAAATGTAGCTCCTCCTAGTTGCCAAGTGTGACTCCTGGTAATTAGGATTCAAGTGAACAGTGTCAATGACATTAGCTTAGTTTACCTGTAACCAATGTTAGGACTGAGCTGGCACTGAAGTTGCTCAGGGCTGTCATGACAATACCCAACATATCCAAATAGGATACAGGATAAACCTTGTCTCAATCTTCTGAAACACCAGCCCTCTTTAAAAGTTGTCTACGTGGAATAAGAGTCCAAGATTTACCATTTCCTATCAATAGAATTCTTCTACAGTATAGACTCAACAGATTATTTGTAGTCTGTCTATATTGTCACACAACAGATATTGTAGGAACAAAGGTGTTTTTTATCTTTTGCATGGGCTTGTCCAAATTACAGTGCAAATCCTGGTCTCTCTCCCTCTCTAATACTTGCACCTTAGCCTGCTGTCAGAAAGGGAGCGAGATGGCAAGGTAGAAAGCTCATTTGTTGAGCTGTTTCCTTGATGACCAGCCAGCATCACTGACTGACTTAATGCAAATGACAGCTAGTTTCACTCTGAGATCTAGTTTGAGGTGGTAACCAAGTTTTAAATTCATTTTGAATTTGTCTGTTGATATCCTTTTAAATTTTTTGTTTCTCTTGCTGTTATGTATAAAGCGTAAATATGCAGAAATTGCTTTTAAAAGAAATGCTTGTCACCAATAATCTTTTTTTAATCATAATTTTTTTTAATCTTTGCCTTTGATTTTATGGTAGTATTGAATCCCAGATTGAAACCAGCTAATGGATTTCACAGAGAAAAGGCATAGTTACTATGGCTACACAGCACCCTGAAAGCTTAAAAGGACAAAGGCTAAATGAATACAGTACTGGCTGCTTAGCCATTTCTAGAATAGATTCTAATAATTTAAAGGCTTTATAGACTTTCAGACACTGTCAGAAAAAGCATGATGTTAGTCCTTTAAGAATTTGTATTTTATTATTAGTTTAGATCTTTACTTTTGAAGTGGCATATTTGAAAAATATTTTTCAAAACGTCCTCTGCTTTGAGTAAATCTATTTCACATATATCTATTGCATGTAACAAAGTTGACTATTACTGAACATTTTATCACTGATATTTTTACTATGATATTTTAAAATGAGTAGAGATCTAATCCTCCTATGTTCAAATAAACACAGAGTAATTGTGGTTTGATGAAAACTTGCAGTAATGTACTTTTTATAGCTTTCAGTGTAGTTTTGGCCAAAATGTTTTTACCTTTGATTTTCTTATAAACCAATCTATTAATTTAAGACAAACATTTTGTTTATAGTAAAGAGTAATAAAACATATGCACAGTTAGGTTCATATAATTCAGGAATTGAATTACCAGGTTTTAGCATCACCTTAGTGGCTGATGGCAGAAGTGCTACAATCTGCCTTTGCTGGGAAAATAAATTGTGTTAGAAATCATAAACATATCACTTATCTACTCAAGGGCATATTTTAATGAACTGTTAAAAAAATACAGAATGAAGTTTTTTAGAGTGTAATGATAAAATGCATCTATTGTTTACCTCAGATAGAATTTCTCTCTACTGATAAAACTGTACTTTGCCTGATGGTTAGTAGAAAATCATTGGGAAGGTAGCAGGTGAGCTTACAGGTGGTTTTGTAAAGAGATATTTCATGTGCTCTTATTTACAGGCAGAGGGCTCTTGTATTTTGGAATTATCTGTCCAGCAACATTTGCATGTATTTGTAGAATCACAGAATCATAGAATCCTTAAGGTTGGAAGGGACCTTTAAGATCATCGAGTCCAACCATTAACCTAACCTGAGAAACCCACTTCTAAACCATATCCCCAAGTACCACGTCTACCTTTTTTTTAAACACCTCCAGGGATGGCGAATCCACCACCTCTCTGGGCAGCCTATTCCAATGTTGGATAACCCTTTCAGTGAAAAATTTTTTCCTAATATCCAACCTAAACCTCGCCTGGCTTAACTTGAACCCATTTCCTCGCGAACTGGACTTGTTGCATATGCAACAGACCAGCTGAGCCATCCTCCTATTGTGGATCTGTCCTGTGCTCCACAGAAATGCCACATTGATGCATTAGTCCATAGTGACATCTATGTCTAAGGCATGCAAAGAAGCTTTTCTACCTAAAAATATCAGAATTATTGTACAGAACTTCACCATACAGACCAGCAATCTAGACCAATCTATAAAAGCCTGTTTGGGCCAAATTCCAAGATAAGCAAAAGAGAATGCCTGGGAAAACCAAAGAATAACACAAGTAAATGTATAGGTCAAAGGAGGTGGTGCTGGTAGAAAAATATTTTAGGACTTTCATCCTGCTGTTTGTTGTGGATCTGAGATTGCATAAATATGTAGTAGCTCTTAAAATAGCTGTAGGTTATAAACTACTATAAACTAAAGTACAGTGGTGTAGAAGTGACCCAGAAGGTCTGATTACCTTTTAAATCTCCATCGGGTCTGTTCCTAGCTGCTTCTGGTGCTTTTGGACATACAAATCTAAAATGCAGATACCAGACTGAAATTCAGCAGGCCAGTTTTCCTAACTTAAGACAATTCTTCTTTAATTTACAGTTTGGACAACACTTGTGTTACCATTTCACACAGAACCAGTGTGCTCAAGACTAACATGATATTTACTGAGGGTGGCTTTTTGAGTGCTTACTTTAAGAGAGTTTTTCAGATCTTCACTTAGAAATGAATGTTGTATATTTCTACCCCTTCTTAAAATAGGGAGAAGGAGTTATCAAGATAGATTCTCAGGTAAAATATAAGTTACTTTCAGGAAATCACTGTCACTAGTTTTTTATCTTGCATGAAAACGTATTGAGAAATTTTCCTCTTATTTGTATTTCTTTGATTATTGTTAACATGAGGATGAAAAACTTAGATAGCCCGTTAATGATTTGTAGGTGATGATATCTAGCTGAAGTTGTCCCATAGTAAGCAGTCATTGTGGGCTTTTCATTCCAAAACTTACATTCCAGGATAGTGTAACCTTATTCTTTAAAACTTGTATTCAGCACAATTTGTTTTGCTACATGTAACATAATGATTTTGAAATTTTAATCAAGTAAAAACTACCAACAGAATAACAGATTTTTTTTTTTATAATGTACCTCTTGCACCCCTGCCTTAGATGGTTTATATGTAATTCTCTACAAAAATGATATTATAAAAACAATAAAATAAAAGAAAAAAGAATCCCCTAATTAGGGGCTTTTATTCATGGGTATTTGTTTCATTCATGTGTTTTTTTTGGTTTGATGAAATACTCCATTCATTTATTATTTACTTAAGTACTGCAGAAAAAGATGCTGCTTGAAATTCAGGAGTGGATCAGTTAGAAGTGCTTCAACAGAAGACTGGGACTATGTGATATTTGATGTTGCCATGGGAAACTGCTTTGCAAGAACATTTGCAGAGCAGATGGACCAAGATAAATAAAACAGATACAGGTATTGAATAGAGATGGTGTAATGTTCTGTGAAACAACGGGAAAACATGAACCCAAATCTGTGTAATGCAGTTCTTTGATTCATCCTTTTTTAATGGATATACTGATAGCTTAATTTTCAGAACACAGTTTGTTACAGCAAACTTGTTTTGTCTTCCTTTAAATGGGATAGCATATTGTCGTGGTATTTTATCTTATGCCATTGATAAACAACTGTCTGATATGAATAGTTCAGTAATGAAGGTTTCCAATAGGTTTTGAGTTTTCAGTAAATCACAGACAATTTCAGGTTTATCTGCTTCTTATACGTGTTATGCAAAACCAGTAATGTCCTAACTTTATGCTGTAATCTACTACCTTTTGGGCTAGCCTCTAAAGTTACATCTGAGTACACAAACCCTATGGAATGAAAAATCGTTTTATTTCAGAGGTTATAATTTTGTTCACTGAACACGCTCTTGGCTATTGAGAGCTCTTCTGTAACATTATACACTAGCTTTTTTCCCTTGATTTAAAAAATAATAATAAAAAGACACATACCCACTCTGTTTAAGAACTAGAATGTCTTTGAAATTGTATGTTTGGCACAGAAGTTTGTTTCCTTACCAACATGAACACAAAAGATACTCATGTGACTATATACATGCAACACACCTTTGTAAGAGTACGTGTGTACAGAAATCCACTGTATGTTTGTTTAACATGTATTCTTTGTTCTCCCTGGCAATGAATAAAATAGGCATGTGCTGCTTTATTTTTCTCTAAGGAAATAGGTAGAGAATTTGAAATATAACTTGTAGTCATATCTTTTCAACAACTCAAATTCAAACTTGTAAAAATAAAAAGTCTCTGGAAAAAGAACAGTTTCATCTGCTCATTTGAAGGTGTATGATTTCAGCTGCTAAAGGCTTTTTTTTTTTTCCTAAGTAATAAATTGATTGTAAAAAAAAATCTTGGGCTTTTAATCTACAATCTATCTGTGCTTCTGTTCTTCATGAGTTATGAAACTTACTGCATGGATTGGTTTCTCCACATGCAGTGGAACAGTTCTTTGGGTCATGCTGCCATAAACCCATGAATGCCCACATACCTATCGGTGTTTTTCATTTAGTATGAGATACCATACCACTGCATACCATGCAGCTGATTCACATTTTAAGAGTGCGTGTTAACACTTTTTTTTTTTTTTGATTGGCCATAGTAATGTATGTTTGTTTTTAAGTATGTATTTCCATTATGAAACAAGATACATTTAATGTATTTGTTATTCATCCATTTTAAATATCCCATGTGAATATCTGCCTGAAGTTATATATTTATGTAAATTCTGGTTTTTTTTCAGGGAAAACTAGGAGAGGTAGAAGTAGGAATTATTGGGGAAAATTTTATGGCTTCTACAATTAATTGGATTAGAGTATCTGAATTTCTTCCATTGCTTTTAATCTATTTTAATTGGTAAAGTCTTGCTGTTAATACCCTTGGTGCCAAAAGACATGTTGGCATTCATTAGGGTTGGGGTTACTATATGTTGCTAGCTTTCAGCTGTAACCTTTTTATACCTTTTTCACTAGCTAAAACACAATGAAGTTGATTTTTTTTTTTTTTTTCCTGTGCATCATGGAGAAGAGATTTGATGGGTGATTAACTTAACCTCTTTTCAACTTATTTTAAACAGAGACCAGTTAAATGAAATGCTTTACAGAATCACAGAATCGTTGAGGTTGGAAGGGACCTCTGGAGATTGTCCAACCCTCTGGTCAAAGCAGGGTCACCTAGAGCACATTGCCTAGGACTGTGTCCACTTGGGTTTTGATTATCTCCAAGGATGGAGACTCTGCACCCATCTTGGCCAACCTGTGCCATTGGTTGACCAGTCTCACAGGAAAAAAGAAAATCATTATGTTTAAATGGGAAGTCTTGTATTTAATTTATGCCCGTTGCCTCTTGTCCTTTCAGTGGATACCACTAAGTCTGATTTTGCCTTCCTTACTCTGTCCCCCATTGGGTATTTATAAACATAGATAAGATCCCTCTGAGCCTTCTCTTCTTAAGGCCCCTATCCCTCTTAGCCTCTCCTCATACAAAAGATGCTCCGGTCCTTTAATTAGCTTCATGACCATTTGCTGGATTTGCTCCAGTAAGCCTATGTCTCTCTTGTACTGGGGAGTCCAGGACTGGGCCCAGCATTCAGGATGGCTCACCAGTGCTGAGTAGAGAGGAAGTATCACCTCCCTCAATCTGCTAGTGATACTCTTCCTAACGCAGCCCAGGTTGCTGTGGGCTGCTTTTGCTGTGAGGGCACATTGTGGGCTCACGGACAGCTTGTTGTCCCTCAGGTCCTCTTCTGCATATGTGCATGGGAGTATTCCTCCACAGGTGCAGGACTTTGCATTTCCCTTCATGGGGTTACTGTTGGCCCATTTCTCAGCCTGTCAAGGTTCCTCTGGATGGGAGCACAACCCTCTGGTTTATCAACTACTTCTCTTAGTTTTGTATTATCTGTGAACTTGCTGAAGGTGCACTCTGTCCCACCTTGCAAGTTAGTGATGAGTTGTTGAACTGTATTGCCTCTCTCATTGACACCTGAGGTGAGCCTTTGATGATTGGCCTCCAGCTGGACTTGGTGCTGCTCATCCACACTCCTTGTGCCCAGCAGTTCAGCCAGTTTTCTGTTCACCTCCCTCTCTGTTTATCTATTTTGTGTTTCATCTGTTTGTTAGGGGGGAGAAAAGAGGAGACAGTGACGGAAGCATTATTAAAGTCAACATGAGCAATGTTTAGTGTTCTCTCCTTGTCCATTGGGCCAGCCTTCTCATTTTGAAAGGCCATCAGGTTGGTCAGGCACAATTAACCCTTCATATATTCATACTCACTACTTCCAAACACCTTCTTGTCCTTGTGTTTGGCAATGGTTTTCGGGGTTATTTTCTTCTCAAGGAATCGAGCTGAGACTGTGACTGGCCTGCAGTTTCCTGGATCCTCCTTCTTGCACTTTTTGAAAGTAAGGGGAATGTTTACTTTCTTCCAGTCCTCAGAATTTGTTTCCCCCCAGGCCCTGATCACCATGATTTTTCATGATCTTTCAATGCTTGAGTATTCTCACAATGACATCAGCCAGCTCTCTCAGTACGTGCAGGTGCATCTCATTATGGCCCACAGATTTGTGTGTGTCCATTTTGTTTAAATGTTTCCTAACCTGATCTTCCTCCATTGAGGGGAAATCTACCTTGCTCCAGGCTTTCCCACTGATGTCAGGGACCTGGGATTGCTGAGTGATGTTTTTATCAGTAAAAAGAGATGAAGAAAGCATTCAGTGTATTTGCCTTCCTCATGTCCTTTGTGACAGGTCTCCATTAGCATTCAGCAGGCGGGGGAGCATTTTCCTTAGTCTTCCTTGTGCTGCAGATGCACCAGTAGGAACATCTCATGCTCCCCTTCATGTTTGTGTGAGTTATGCGCTTTTGTGATCCCAGTGAGGTCCAGCTGCACTCAGACATCTTAATTCCTCCTGCTCCCTATGCTGTGTGCGTTAGCACGCAGGCTCTTTGGAGAGGTACAAAAACATGCTGATTTCCCAGAATTCTGCCTGGTGGGCATTTCCCATTGTCCATGTATGCGGACATAGTTGGGGTGAGCTTGCTACAGCCCTGTTTTTTTTGCTTACAAGTTTCCTCCTATTCATATTGCTCCATAGTCTTTGCTTGCTAACCTGGTCCACTTCCTCACTTGATTGTTGGTCATTCTCTCCTGCCCCTATTATTCCTAGTTTGAAACTCTCATTACTGGATTGACCATCCTGTTGGCAAAAATGTTTTTCCCTACTTAGGTGTATACCATCTCTGATAAACAATCCTCTGTTCTTGTAGAGCTTCTTGTGATCATATAAAACCCACACCAACTGCATGATAAATTGTTGACTTGTGGGATTTGTCTTCTACTCCTCACACCCTTCTGCCTTTCTGGAAGGATTAAGGAGAAAGCTGCCTGAGCTNAACAATGTAGTCAATGCTTGGTGCTTTCCTGGTTGCCCCTGGGATCGTCATTGGTGCCAGAGTGGAAGCCCAGCAGAGGGTAATAGCCTGCAGCAGCCTTTCCACAATGTCCTGATCCGAGTCCCCGGCAAGCAGGAAACCTCCCTGGGCAACAGGTCAGGGAGGCAGCTGGGGGCCTCCATCCCCCCCAGCAGGGAGTTGCCTGCCGGGAACACCCACCACGTGCTCCTGCGCAACTCAGGTTTAGCTGTTTTGGGTGCGCTGCTGGACAGAGCTTGTATTTGTTGCCCTTATAAGACAGCTATTTTAGTTAAATGTTTAATGCATTTTACTCTTTGTTTTGCAAGCAAATGTGTGTAAAAACATTGCTAGTGAGCAAATTACATGTTTTGGCTTTTTTTGTTTTAAGCTTTATTTATTCTTGAATGGTATTCTGCCGATGCCATACGGGTTAGTTGGCTACAACAGGCTTTTTCCACTAGTGTGGCTGATAAAAGGAAAATCATGTATGGTTTTCCTGTGCTTAGGGGGGTCAAGGATTAATCTTTAATCAATCTCAAATCAATGTGAGAGTCTACAGAAAGATGAATGGGAACCAGTATCTGGTACAGGATCTGATAAAGGTTATTTAAGACTACCTCTCACATCCACAAGTGGGTTTTTTTAGGTTGTACCATCTGGAAGACACCAGCATTAATTTTTTTTCCAAAGCTTGCTTCATAACATAATTTAAGGCTACTAGGTTTAGGTCTACAGTATTTCAACATGATATAACTGGTTTCACATGTGTCTCGTTTCTGTTTGTTCTAGGAAATGAACCCAGGAAGTAATGTGAAGGGCCATGTGAAGCTCTGTCATAGCAGAAATTTGCTAAAAGATTGTTTTACCTGTAAGTTCTTCTTTTTTGTTGTTAAATGTTAAATTATATTCAAACTGCTGGAGAAAAAAAAGGGTTTATTTTGGCATTTTGACTTGCAGCTTGATGGTGAAGAAAACCCTGCCAAGTGCCTTATGTTTAACGCCTGCTATTATTAACTCGCTATATTTTAGTGAAGAGCAAAGAAACATTTTTTCCTCTTCTATTAAGGTTTTGAATCTAATGAGCAGGATTTTCATGTTGTGTCATTATAGGTTATACATCCACTGTGACGCATGCTAAACTGCGGTAGCTTATTTTTAAGGAATTCTTCTAAAAGCAAATGAAAGATAGAAAATATCCAAACCCACATGAGAGTATGAAACTTTTCAGCTGAAAAGTTCTTTAGCAAAGATTGCCCACTCAGGTGCCTGCCGTGACTCAGACCTCTTCTGGATTGGTCATCTTTTTCCAGAGTTAAATTATATACTAGTACCCTTTACAGTTGTAAAAAGTTTCTCACAGTACTGCTGAAACTTCAGCAATTGCCCTGTGTTATTCTCAGTGTATTAAAATGACTCAGATGCTGAAGCTTTTCCTTTGGTTTTATCAAAGAGTCTGGAGGGGATATTCCAGGATATTTCAAGGAGACTTTTATGATTAGTCAAGGAAGAGAGAAGAGAAACTGCTAGTCTGATAATGCTGTCTTAATAACTAAATTTGTCAGATTTTCAGTATTATTTGGTAGGCTTAATTACTTATCACTAGTCAGGCAAGTGGATTTCCTGTATCGTTACAGTAGCGTTAAGGAACCCAAACAAACTGAAAAGAGGTAAGATTGAGTTAGAACTGGCTAATTTATTTCAACTTCATCTTCTCTTTCAATTGCTCTGTTCATCTCTTCATGTCTGTCTGAGAAATGCAAGTATTTTATATGTATATATGTGTGTGTGCGCATGTGTGGATCAGTTATTTATATTCATTGTAGATATAAAATACAGACTTGACTTGGAAAAACCTTAGGTGAGGGTATGGAGAAAAGTCTTTGACCGGATGCAAAAGCTGAGAGCCATATTGCATGTTGAGCACCATAAGGTGCCTCCCAGACAACAAATGGATTGTTTGAAGTCCTGCAAATATGTGATTTCTGTCTGATTTTCATAGTGTGACTGCATCTGAGGACACAATAGCACAAAATACGCAGTTTTTCTCTGACCTAAAATGTCTTCTATTTCTATATAAAGGCAATGCTGAAGCCTGGTTAGAGCACTGGCAACATGTGAGCATGGAGGCATATTTTCTTCCTTTTGGCCTTCCTTCATCCCATATCTACTCCTCCCATGTGCCAGTGAGCCTCTTTCTGGTGTGTGTTTGCAGCCAATATTCACATACATGAGTTACTAATGAACTATGGGCATTTGTAAATTACATCAAAGGTACCATAGTCCTAAACTTCATTGCCATAATTTTTCCTATTATGCAAAGCATTGTTCTCTAGGTATAACTTCAGTTTTGCAGAAGCATTGAAGATACTTGTGCCACTTGATGTAAAAATCCTTCATGTGGTATCACTGTTATATGGAGTAGCAGGTTGTTTTGAAGCCCAGGAATTTGAGAATTACAGTGGACTAAAAACCTGCCTGTACTCTTTAAAGAGATTCATGTGGGCCAAGAAAATTTCTTTTTTTTTGGTAGGAAATACAGGCTTCAGCTTATTTTTCCTAAACCTGTTGCTCCAGAAAGATAATAGTCTATCTCTGGTCCTTACCACTAGTGGACATTTATGCGTCTTTAATCTGCGCTTGAGGTATTCGTACTGTCTGATGGCCTGGCAAGAGTGAGCAAAGGCTCCACTCTGCCACTTTGCCAATACACTGACTTTATACTCTTTTCTGCATCGGGATCATATGCAATGGCAATATAGAGAGGAGGGTGTACTTCTATATATACCTCTATATACCTCTAGTATATCTGTATTGAAATGCTGTCAGGACCTTAATTTCTTGTTTATTTGTGCAATTTTGACCACAGGCATTTGAAAATGCTAAGGATGTTGTTGACAATTTCTGCAGACGATTCTTATGGGATAATCTGGACAGGAAGAAGCTTGTACACACTGATTAGATAAACATAAAAAAAAATATTTTTTTTTAAAAATTCTTTAAAAAGAATTAAAAAAGCTTCTTTTAAAAGAATTTTAAAAGCTCTTAAAAAAATGACATCAGTCAATACAGATTTTTTTATAAGCATTGGACATACTAGTTTTCATTAAGTCTGTCTAATTTGGCAGCATGCTTCGGAAATACTGAGAAGAGGAGGAGAAAAGGTTCTAGAGACCGATTGTTGATTTAATAAGGGCCTAAGAAAAGAAGTAATAAAGTAGTTTCTGTTTGGAATAACTTCTGACTGGTACTATATGCAGGCCAGAAGGAATAACATGCCTTATTTAACCAATTAAATCTTGCTTGGAGAACTGTAGGCAAGCAATTCTGGTTCTATTTTCTTTCGATTCTCTTTTGCATTGGTCGTCAATAAGTTAATGAAGCTATGGCAGCACTGTATTTTCACAGATGGCTGGACTGGCTTATTTCAAGTCCTCCTGTACACCTCTATATTTAGTGCTTAATCTATTCAGTTCTTGTTAAGGAAATGGGGGACATTATCAGAGGCATGTCGCAAAGCAGCATATATGCAGCTTCCTACTGAAAGCTGCAATTGATTTTATAATTCACATATTCAACCATTATATTGGTACAAACAGAAGAGACAACGTGGGGAGGAAAAAGGATATTATTATTATTATATATTCTGAGCACAGGTTGCTAGAAGAGAGAGAAATCTAACATTTTTTGACCATGAGATATTTCCAACTTACTTGTCTCAAGTCTTTTTGCTAGAAATAATTCCATGCTGTTAATTGTGATATTGATTAAAGTATTTTTTTTATACATTTAATGTATCTGGTAGTATTCCAAATAAATCAATCAGTATTAAAAAACTGTCTGTCATGATACACAGACAAGTAACACAGGGTTTTTTTTGTTGTATAAGATTCCAAGACCCTAAGAGCACATTCATTTCCAAGGAGGGTCTTGCACAGCTCTAATTAAGGTTTCAGTGATCACTGAAGATGAATCTTCCTCTGCTCTTCCCATGCCTTTCTTTTGTCTTTCTGAACTAAATTCAGACTTAAACTTTAATGTGATATGTTACCTGGTGTATGATTTTGTCACCTTCTGTGAATATATTCAAGGCAACACAAGTTTTAATTGTAGCATTTTTGCATACTGTAAGCATCTTCCTGATCTTAAACTAGTACAAAGCTATCTTGCAAAGTGAATAGAATTATTGTGAAGGTCTTTCATCTTTTGCTTCGTTACTTATTATGTAGATTTTTTTTAAAATAAAGGATATACTGAGGACTATGAATTGATATATCTGAACTGATAACACTAAGAAATACAACAGCTGTCCCTGGTGTTGTTTGTTAATTTACTTTGCTGAGGTATAATTTCATGCCTTGTTAAAATCAGACAGATGTAACTATGATTTGCTGAAGGTGAAATAAGGGGACAGGCTCCATGAAACTTCTGTGTTTTTAAAAATATAGGATACCAAATTTTCACCAGTAGCACTGACAGCAGTGGTCAATAAAAAATGTCCTGTAAGTTCAATATGATGACACAGGAAAGAGTATCAATGCAACAAAACTAAAATACTTTATCCTTTGGGGTCAGTATGCAGTCAATATTTTGCTTTAGGTATAAACTTCCTAAACCTCAGGTAGTGTAAGAATGCACATGTAGATATCAAAATGGTGCTAGTGAATGTGTGCACAACATTCATAAGCCACCAGCTGTGGCTTCATTAGCTGCTGAACATAAGGAAAACTGGAGAATTGTGCAAGCTGTCTTGGAAATTAAGAGGTTGATAGCTCATCATGGAATATAGGATGCCAAATTTGAAAAAGTGCTGGTGAAAAAAAAAAGAAATAAAAGACACACAAATAAAAGAAAAAAATGATCGCAAAGAATTTTCAGGAACTGAAGATAAAGTACTCTATTTTGATGAATAAACAAAATTTTGAGGTCCAGTGGGAGAGAAGGGGGGGAATGGTACAAGCAGTGGAGTACTTCTGACTAATAGTGTTTATTTTTTGTTTTTGATTGGTCTAATGTTTTTCAAATTCAACAGAAGACAACTTCTTAGTTTATTTTCAATGTTGTGAAAATATACATTAATTAATTCTATAATTCTTTTTCATCATTAATAATGAGTTTCTGGTTAATTATGTGTTGGTTTACAGAATGTGTGGGCAGGAATCATAAATGCTTTGATTCCCTCATTTAGCACGCTGTGATTATAGTATATGCTTCCAAATTATGCAACAAGATTTGGCTTCACAGCCTCCCTCAGACTGAGCTTGCATCTCTCCCTTTTGAGGTGACTGTCTTGACTATGCTGCAGAAGTAGCTTGGAAGGGAAGGCATGAGTACTGTTACATGGCCTGTCATTTATACTTCACAGAATCACAGAATGGTCAGGGTTGGAAGGGACTTCTGGAGATCACCTAGTCCAACCCCCCTGCCAGAGCAGGGTCACCTACAACAGGTTACACAGGACGGCGTCCAGGTGGGTTTTGAATATCTCCAGTGTGGGAGACTCCACCACCTCTCTGGGCAGCCTGTTCCAGTACTCTGCCACCCTCAAAGGAAAGAAGTTCCTCCTCATGTTAAGAAGGAACTTCCTATGTTGAAGTTTGTGCCCATTACCTCTTGTCCTGTCACTGGACACCACTGAAAAAAGACTGTTCCCATCTACCTGGCATCCTCCATTTAAGTATTTATAAGTATTGATAAGATCCCCCCTCAGTCGTCTTTTCTCTAGACTAAAAAGACCCAAGTGCCTCAGCCTTTCCTTGTAAGAAAGATGCTCCAATCCCCTAATCATCTTAGTAGCCCTTTGCTGGACCCTCTCCAGCAGTTCCCTGTCCTTCTTGAACCGGAGAGCCCAGAACTGGACACAATACTCCAGATGCGGCCTCACCAGGGCAGAGTAGAGGGGGAGGATGACCTCCCTCGACCTGCTGGCCACACTCTTCTTGTTGCACCCCAGGATGCCATTGGCCTTCTTGGCCGCCAGGGCACATTGCTGGCTCATGGTCATCCTGTTGTCCACCGGGACTCCCAGAGTCCTGCTTATTACACTCATTGGATATTGCTCCACAATTAGTCCATTGGCAGGAAAGGTAGTTGGGATTAAGAGCCAGTGAAAATTGTTTTTGCTGAGTCTTTTTGCAAATAGTTGTTTGTCCTGTAAATAAGATTAACGCACTTTGAAGCAAGAGTCATAATGGTCTTAGAAAAAGTGCAGAGAGCATTCTCTTTAGCTGAATTCACACCACTTAACAGGTACGGCAATTTTGGGTGAGATACGCTATTATTATCCTGTACATCTCTCATACTGCCTTGTTTCAGGCAAAATCCTCTTGTTTCAGCTTCCCAACAGATGAAATGTTCAGCTCCTGTATCAATAATCTATGCAGTGTGGAGGGATTGTATTGTCATAGAGACAAAAGAGGTGCAGCAGGACCTCCAGAATGCCCACACAAGGACATCCACTGCTGTGGAGCTGTGTGAGGAGCTTGCTTTGACCCACTGAAAGCAGAACACTCCTGAGAAACCTCATATTGGTAGAGAAGCAACTTAAAACTTCTTTCTTCATGTTTCCTAAAAGTATCACTGAGCGTTGTGTCTGCTTCCTCTGAAGGTAGGTTTAGGGGTGACTGTCTCAGGAAATGGCATTCTGCAGGGTCACTTGTGCCATCATCTACTGATATAGTCTGGGGGACTGTAATGACTGTGGCCCTCTGTGCCTTCCACAAAGCTAGAGAGGATAATTATGAGTATTTGTTAATGTAATGGATCAAAGACAGCACTGGTTTTGTGGGCTGATTCATGTGGGAATGGTCTAAGGAGTCTCCATTTCTGCTGCCACCTCAGTAGTTTCCTGGAAAAAAAGGTATGAGTTCTTGTCTCTAAACTTGAATGGGAGAGGCAAATTCATACTTCTATAATTGTTTTGGTTGTAATTTATTGTTATAGTCTATTTCAGATAAACCTACACTGCATGATTCATAAGAAATTGCTCGCTAGAAAACAGAGTTATAATGTCAAGAGGTGCTTTTGCTCCACAAATAACTAATTCTCCATTAATGTCAGGTCTATGCAGCTGTAAGGTGGGTTTTTTGGGTTTGTTTTTTTTTTTTTTTTAAATCATGTGTGCATTATAAAAGAATTGCCTTTCAACTATGCAGTAATCTCTGATAGGTTGCTTGTATTTTTAGATTTCGTATGACTTTTGTACTCCTCAGGCTTTAATATATCCTTTTTATACAGCTCTTGCTTTGAGAATAGTTTCAAAGTGACTGTGGCTATAAGCAGAAGGCTTACTTAAGCAGAAAATAAACTAAAGAAGAACATCAGAAATGACTGTCAAGCTGACAGGAGGGCAGTGGGAATACTGATATGTATGTTTCTATTTTTGTGGTCAATCACAGGAAGAAGTCAACAATCTAAAAGTAAGTAAGCAAAACTTGTCTGTGCGGCTCTCTGCAGCTTTCTGTTAACTAGAAGCTAGTAAGTATTAGCAGCTTGTGGGATTTTTTGCTTGACTAGCCCAGCAGTGTACATAATATGTATTATACTGTACATAATATGTATTATACAGAGCTGTGTAGAAGATCTTGAGTAAACAAAGTTTTGTGTGTTATTGCCAGCTCCCATTACTAGCATTGATAGCTGTTGGAGGTACAATCCTGGGCCTTTCCACCTTCAATTATCTTATAATTAGTGGTAAAATTGGAAAAATACTGCTGATAGATGGTATTTGTGTGTTTAAATAGCTAAAATAAATAGTTATAACTATAAACTGTAGTTTAAATATGGCTAAAATTTCTAGCGGGTACAGCCTGCAACATTTCCTTGGTCATCTTGTCCTCTAGCTGGGGACGTGGCTGGACTACAGCTGCGTGCCTCCTGCCTGCACGTGGGGGTTCTCGGCCGAGGCGTGTGGCACGTCCATAGGTAAGAGAGGAATGGCAGGTCTTGTGAAGGGACAGCTGGGGAACCTTACTAAGTCCTGTTGTACACAAATAGCCTTCAACCCTCACCTGGAATGCTTAGCGTCCTGAGGGCTAACTCTGGCAGTTTTTAGAATGAACACCGCTGAAAATTTAAGCTACAATGATATGAATCCTTACCTGTCCGTCTGCTGTGTATCAGTCTAAAGATCTGCTTTCGTTGCAACTTGGACAAAATCATGTAGAGTGCCTTCACAAACCACGGTGAGACAAACACACATGTATACACAGTTTCAGATAGTTAAGAAGTAGTACACTCTACTTGCAGGTGATGTGTGGTGTCTTCTGACCAGATGACCTGAACTCCAGGATTAGCGAGATGACACAAATATGTCTTTGTATAAATTTGGAAGGTACTCTTCCTGGAACGTTTTGCAGCATTCATGCAAGAATTCCTGCTAAAGTGAAAACTTCCATTGGTAAACTCCTTGGTGTAAAATGTCCAGAAAGTTAATTCCTGAGGCTAAGTTAGCACTGACTAACTGCTGTTAATTTCACTGAGGTGAAATTTGCCCAGACACCTGGCTTAACAGTGGAGAGTCGTTGACTTGGAATGTAGACTCCACACACTTTAAGTGGCTAAGGTTAGATCATATAGATACCTTTCTTCTCTTTCCTCAGTGTATGTCAGGGTCCTGGTTTAAGCAACACAGGACTAATTCCTCTTCTAATGCTTGTGAAAACTGCACTTTTAGAAGGCTCTAGTGCCTGAATTTGTGAAAATACTTACTTTCTAGCCAGCTATGGTGTGTGGGTTTCAAGGTCTCAGTGCTTTTCGAGCTCACCAGGTGCAGGGATGAGGAGGAGCGAGACCCGGGCACCTGACCCAAGCTGGCTAACAGGATTATTTCATACCATGAATGTCACATTCGATATAAATTAGAAAGTTTGCTGCGAAGTTCTCTCTCTCCCTTGATAACAGTGACCCAGAGAACTTCTTGCCCTGGTGCCGCACCCCTGAGGCCTTCCCTTCCTCCCGAAGCCGTTGCGTTTGCAGTGTCCAACATTTGCTGTCCACTGCTGGGAGTGCACGGCTTCCTACGGATGGAATTGGCTGAGTATAATCCTTGTATATTTTATATTGCTATCGGGATCAATATTGGTTCTGGAGTGCTATTAATGTTAATTATCTAGTCTTATTCTAGTTAATATGTTTGTATTTCAACCCCTGGGTTTCCTTGTTTTTTCCCAGTTCCCCTTCTCGGGTGGGGAGGGGTCATGCGGTGAGAGAATAACTGTCTAAATGACAATAAACTGTTGTGGGTTTTCTCAAGCCATAACAATCAGTCAAAGAAAGAGGATTGCAACCACTTCCTTTTTGAAGTGAACTTGACTTCCATTTTCAAATGATCTATTGAAAAGGTGACAGTAGTGCACATGCTAAAGTAGTAGGTTAAATTGTCTATAATGACTCAGTTTGGCTCAATTGACATTAGAGGACAGAAAGATCTTGAAATGATCCTTACAGCCTCAGCTTGCTAGCTGCTCCCACCAGGAGTGCATCAGGGTTTCACCAGATCAGAGTGCCTGGCTTCCATCTACTCAAACACGAGCACCCCAAGAAGGGAGAATAGCCGAGTCTTCTCCTGATAGGGAGAAGGAGCACAGCTGTGACACCTGAAGGTTAGAGCTTAAGGCATGCTGTAAAATGCCTCTGTCCTCACATATACTGACTTGGCAATGGAGAGGGGTGTGTGTGTTTTACAGGAACTGGTTTTGTGTAAGATGCTGTATAAAGACATGTCCTGAGAGGTGACAAAATGTAACTGGACCGATCACAAAGAAAAGTTGAAAGCTGATGTTCAGTTTTTAAGACAGCAGAAATAAAAATGAAAGCAAACTTTTCTGACCCTAGACTAACTTAGATTTTTGTTTTGGAAGAGATTGTGTGTATTTTCTTATAAATTATGTTTTTGACATTTTTCTTCCTAAGCGAATCACAATCTGTTTAAATGGTGCTAAATATACAAAATAGAGAAGACCTATGTATAAGCAGAATTATAATGAGAGAAACAAATATAAAGGGAAGCCATTTTTTTTTTCCCTGGAAGATTTCTCGAATGTGCAAATTTTTTTAATAGTCCGCATAAAGGACAAAGATGTCACCATGAGTAATAATTTTGTTATATTTGAGATATACATTTAAGGACAGCTGTAATAATAATGCTACTAATATTATTATAAAGTGGAATGATGGCATGTTAAAGCTTTTAAGGCAGGCAGATGTGAACCCATCCGGATGTATTCATAACCAGTAATAATTAAAAATTATTTTATTAGCTCTTACAAGTCTCATCTGAGACGTAAATTTGGATTTTGCTAATGTATCCTAGAAACTCTTCCTTCAACAAAATGTCTAGTTGTCTTTTGATTCTTCATGTTATTGTGGCCTTAAGTACAACCTGCAGCTGAATTCTTTGCCCTAATTTTATGCTTTATGAGAGTGCCTGAATTTTCTTCCTTACAATTTCATTTAATAGGCCCTTGCTTTCTGTCCTGACAAAGTTCTTCATCTACTTTTTCTGTGTATCCTTCATTACTTTATTCATTTTTGTTCTTGGTCATTCATCTCCTCCTTTTCATCTGTGTTTCTGCAGATGGAAGTTTTATACATTCCGTACTGTTTAAGTGAACCTAATGGGGTTGGAGTGCCACGGTGAAGATTTATGACCTTGGGACAACCGTCTCTGTGAAACTCTGATGGTTTCCTCAAAAAATAGAGAACGAGTACATGAATAGTTTGTGGTTTTTTTTCCCATGGATTTTTAGTATCATTTTTGCCCATTCATCCTCCCGAGTCTCCCTTCCCTTTGTTGGTTATACTAAGCTTTGATTTGATCCTATTAGGTTGTACCTATAATACACTTACTTTGTTTATGTTAGAATGAGTCACAGCAATAGTCTGTCTTGTTTGTTGTAATAAAAATATACCAATGCCAATGCTTGGTTGTTTTCATGATTAATTGTGGTCTCTGAATGGAAGAAAAGATGGTGTGTGCAGACACAAGTTGAGCACTGTTATTATTGCAAGAAGTGGGAGGCGGGAAGGGTTATAAAGATTCTTTGAAATCAGTGAATTTGTTCTCCTTTTGTCATTTTTAACAAAACATGTCTGTTTATGTTGATATTGCCTAAAAGTTCTGATTTTAATAAGACCAGGTTTCTAATTTGCTAGGTATGACAGGCAAAGAAATACTCTTTTCCTGTAGGAGTGCCTACAGTCTGAATGTACAAAAACCACATGGGTTGCAAAACAGGTTTTACAGTTGTAGCATTTTCTTTAAAAATAGCTTATTTCCTCTGTCCTTTATCCCTTGTGTCTCAGTTGATAGGATGTTTCTTAAAAAGCAGCTTACAAGGAAAGTTGTAGTGAAGTGTTGGTGCACTGCAAAATATATTGGTTAAATGAAGAAATCACAACCATAACTGAAGATACAGCACAGGAAGGCAGACACTCATACGAGCATCATACTCCTAGTCATGCGGTGTGTTGAGTAACCTGGGCTGTGTAATTCAAAGGAGGGCGCTTCTCAGATTTTTGTTACTCGTGTACAACCAGGGACTCATGCTCAGGGGATAGTGGGGAATTTCAACAGTTTTCTAAAGCAAACAGTCCCAAAAATTGCAACAGTAGGGCGCTTGATATAAAAACAGATTTGTACCTGCTATTAATTGGATCCAGGGGTGGACTTCACAGCATGCAACAGAAAGGGAAAATTTTATCTTTGCGTCATGAATGTAATGAAACTCTTGACCCCATGCCACTAATAGCTGAGGCTTAGTTGAGCTAGTAGGACAGCAACATCTCAGGGCTGTGAAAAGTATTTCATTCTTAGCCGGGTAATAGGAGAGAACAAAGCTGCTTCGTTCATTGCTTTGTGTCTCATAGACACCCGCTTTTTAGTCTTTCTGATAAATGTGTGTTACTGTATTGTTATTATAGGTCTTATTCTCTGTTGGGTCACTTCAGTTTTCCTTCATATCAGTGAGGGAAAATCATCTAGCAAGGAGTCATTTTTTAACTGCATTTTCTATCAGAAATGAGAATTTCAGTGGGATAAGAGAGCTATGGGTTTTCAGTTAGGTTGGCTTAAGCTTACTGCTTATGCTGGAAAAAGCCAGTGAGATGAGATTTAGGTGATAAAATATGTCGTTAGGCAGCTGAGGAATATTGGAGGAGGTGAGCAAGAGCCCACTAGGAGAAAGTTCTACAATCTATTTATAAGACACAGTGTTATTTTAAGGTAAATGATCCTTAAAATACTAAAATCTACAAAGTGTTTATCAATGGATGATATTATAAAAACTGGTAATCAGAATAAGATGTGCCTCATTAGTTTTTTGTGAATATTTAAAGGTGCAGGCTTTGTTCAAGGTGCTTTGAGACTCATCCTTCTGGGAAACATGGAAATGCTATGTATGCATCCTTTCCTGAAGGAATTTAACAACACTTCCCCCAACTAATGTTGGCTGAAATGGAGATTTTGCTAACTATAGCAAATGTTTAGTTTCTGCTTCAAAAATATATTTTTAAATTTTTTTATATGTCTCTTATTTTGACCTAAACTGGTTCATTGCTGTTACAAAACATGTTTGATATCTAATGTGTCTTTTTTATGGTAAGACCGAAATGTCACTGAATTGTGTTTGAAGAAAACCAAGGATAAATCAAGAAAATCTTTCAAAGATATTCAGTGTAGATTAAATCCATCAGTAAGTGAAAAGGATACAGTTTTCATATACGATTGTAGTGGATTTTCCAAGGAATTTGGTGCTAAACCGCCTTTGAAATTTAGCAGGCACAGGGCTTTTAACTTCTTTACACTCTTCAGGAAAACCTAAGCCTAATCCGAATTTTAGGCATGAAATAAGTAGTACCCGAAGTGGAGGATCTTTAGGTGCAGAATTCAGAAATACTCTCTCAGGAAAGGGCTGTTTTTATTGCTTGAGAGTTCTTGTTTTACTTTGCATCTAGCATTTGTCTCTAATGTGCCTATTAACCTGACACAGTATAGTTTAATAGTGATGTTGTCCAAAGCCTTTATTAATTTTCCACAGTTCTTTTCATTTTGACATTTTTTCAGCTGCTTTATAACTTTGTTTTGGTTTGGTTTTGTGATTTACTTCAAAGTATCTGTTGGTTTTCCCTATGCAGTTTCGAGTAGATTTCCACTGGTATATTCAATGATTTTAGAACATCACCAATGTATATTCCTAGTTGCTAAACCCAATATTTTTGTGCATTGAAGAAACAGGTTTTCCACACGTTAGCTGGAGTTTGTGTAGTATGGTCTGATATCTGCATATAGTCACTGAGTACTTTAATAATAATAAAGATACGTTCCTGCTTGCAACGTTAATTTCTAGGAAATGTCCGTAAGCTTATGCTTAAATGGTCTTGAAATGTGCAGCTTTTTGTAGTTTCCCATTGAAAAAAATACATAAAGAATATGTATGTTCTGTATATGTTGTCTTCTTACACTGACTTCTGAACAGGGATGAATTTAACCCTGTAGTGGACGCACATGAAGAAAACAATCATAAGAGCAAAGTGTCTTCTGTCCTGTTCTAGCTCTTGGTTATGTACTGATCAGAAGCTTTAAGGGTTTTTATAAATGTTGGTTTACATCCCAGATTCCTAGAGAATATTAGACCTGTTCTGCTATAAAAATGTATGAGGTAATTGCTAATGTGGTAAGATACTCAACAATATAAAATAAACTTTTTATCATTATGTGCTGTGAAGAAGCTGGTTAACTTTATGGCACAAGGGAGTGGGTAGTAAATCTTACTTCAATTCTAAGAATTAATTTATTAGCTGTTTTTAAGCAGGAAATTGACAAATCTGACCCTTCGTTAATTTAGGCTCTTAACAACATCTTCTGACTCTCTTAAAGATGCAGTTATTCAGTGAGAAGAACAAGAAAAAACTTATTTATGTCTGAAAATATTCTTGGGAAGGATGACTTTGGAAAGTGTACTGGAGAGCAATTGTAACTTTCTTCCTGACTGTTGTTGATTGATATGGGCAAATGATGAAAAATTGTACTCCCCAAAAGGTATAATGGCTGTGCGGAGACGCTTGGCACTCTGAAGTGCTTAGTGGGACTTGAAGGAACTGTAACTAGTATTGGGTCTTCTCAGGTTTTTGATGTGATGATAGAGCAAAGTGCTTTTCATAGTATCTTCACATTGCACAGCAGTTCACTATAAAACTTTTATGTGGTTTTGAAGAGAATTCAGGTTTTTATTGAAGCTTGAAAGAACAGATAAATGTAATAGCACATTATGTTTAATCTTATCTTCCAAAGCAAAGCATCCAGGCAGAAGGAAGATAAACGTATAATCAAATTAATCTTGCCATGTTTAGAAAGCTGATAATGGGTAACACAAAGAAATATATCACTTAAATCTGTGGTAGAGTTGTGTTAATTGGAATGAATATTTAAAGTACATAACCTGCAGAAAGACACAGAGAGTTGCAGTTATTTGCTTGGGTATTTATGTTAGAAGGTGCTTGTCATTTAGGAAATAATTTTATCGTCCTTCTTCTCCTGCCCACGCCCCGTCTGACTTACCACTGTCAGATGCCTGGCTTCATGGAAAAGTAACAAACAAAACAAACCCCTGCAAAACTCTTGATTTATTAATCAATAAGCACCGTGTAAAAACCTGAGTAATTCTTATTTCAGTACTCATTTTCCAAAAAATGTTCACAGGTTTGATAGTAACCGTTGGATCCTTCAGAACAGGAGCGTGAGGAATTCGTTTTCTGAATCTGGGTCCACTACAATTTAAAATAAGACTATAAAGTTAGTATGGCAATGTCCATCTAAGTGTAATAGCTAATTACAGAGTTTGGTAGGAATCATAACAAAAATTTATTTGATTAGAAATTAATATCTTTGTAATAGTTATGTGGCTCTGCTTTTGGTATACTTCTATAGCCTTTAGGGGAAATTATAAACTTACTGTCATATTTTTTGCCTTGTAGTTTCATAACACTTTGAAATGCTCTTTATCTGGAGAAAATAAAGAGGGATGAAAAAGAAAAGGCTTGTGCACGCGTAGGAGAATGCTTTATCACCCATTTCTAAACTTCATTATCTTTATTTAATCAGAAATGTATTCCGTGTTTGTTAAAGAAACAACCTTTTCTGATTTCATTAAGCTTCTCAGGCATGTAGAGTTTCAGCCAGGGAATGTGCTTTGTTTTGAACTCAGTCAGCGACCCCTATAAAAATGTTTAATTAACTTCTCGCCAATGTCAATATAGCTCTATTATACTCAGAAGGCCGGATGAGCTCCCTCTGGTGGCTCATTTACATTGATGTTCTGTTCTTTCCTTCACTTAAGTATCTGTTTACTCAAGCGAACAGGGCTGCTGACCCCAGGTATCAGTCAGGCATCAGTTCCTTGTGGGCTTACGTTTTAATTGAAAATCATCAATAATTTTCTTACAGAATGAAACACCAGCATTTAAAATCACAGCAGTTTCAATTTGTTTGCAAAATAAATAAAGAGGTACTGGGTAACAAAGTAGGCAAATAAAACTGAATTAGTGCCTTCTAAGTCTAAATCACACAATAGGTGGGTGGCAGTAATTTAGGAGTGGCACACACTTACAATAGTCCTTACTCTTAAACTTAGGAGAGACTTGGATATTAAAGCAAATTATTCAAAAATGTGACGTCTGTGTTTTTAAAATGGTTTAATCCTGTAGCTGAACTAAAAATCAGTTTGAGTTAAAATGAATCTTGGTATCAGAATTCATTTAAGCTATTTCCTAGCAGTAAAGAGAAGCATATATAGTCTTCTTTAAATTATGAAGCCAGGAGTCTTTGTGGGTCAAAACCACCAGCAAGTTTAAAGTGAATTTGCCCCCTTTGTAATGTTAGTTTCCACAGATCCTTTCAAACTCCATGCTGTTGTAATTTAATGGGATCCTTACTATATGGGCAATGAACCGTCCTCTCTCTGAAGCAGTGGGAGAAGTTTCAAAGCCAAACAACATCCAGACTGGACATAAGGTTAAAAACCTGGTTCAATATAGAAGATTTCTCTTATTAAGCTATTTTCAATAAAGCTGATTACAGAATAGAATGTTAAAAAAAAAAATTGAGAAATTATAGTTCTTGGAATGTGAATATTTAGCCAAAGATAAAATTCTGCCCAGGTCTTTCTGAAGGAAAGGAGGATGAAGGGGTCGCAACATATGAGAATAGGAGGGAAATGGCAGTATTTTAAGCTTATAAGATATCGATATAAAATATAGGGAAAAATACAGTATAATCAGCAATAGACACCTGTATGAAGTTGAGAAGAGATATATTATAAAAAGTGTTTGGAATGAATATTCATTTGTGTTTTTTTAATTAATATCTTGCTTTTGTACATGTCCCTTAAACATTCTAGCAGCTGAGATTCACAAAGCAAATAATGCTTAGCAAACATGGACAATCTCTGAAGGTAGACTTTCAATATTCACACAGATGGACCTGGTTCTAACATTTTATTTTTGATCACAAATTGTGCATCTGTCTTCATTCTTTGTCAAATAATGATCAAGAGCATGGTTCATGGTATAATCTCCACTATACCGTGCACCTGAATATCTGCATTAAAACCAAACAAACTAACTTGGTCTTCCATTCTAATTATATGTACCTAGTAACAGAAGCAGGTGGGTTAGCAAACAATAATTTCCTGCTGTGCAGGTTTTGTAGAACAGTTTCCCACTGTGTCCAAGTTCAGAATCTCCTTGATGTTGGTGATCAGAACTTTGAGAAGAGAAAATTCTAATTTTTGAGAAATTACTGGTGTAGTTTTTTCTGGGCTAAGAAGAATTGGAAATAACTTGTTTGGTGCACCCTGGGACTATGTTTACATTTTTGCAGCTGATCTTAATTAGCATTTTCCAGTCGTCCTTTGATTAAGAAATACACCCAGCCTTCTTGTCAGTCTGTGCTCCTGGCTGCTGCCCAACTTCTTTTTCCTGTTCTACCAGTGCCGTAACTGTGCTGCTTGTACTACTGAACTTCATCCTGTTTCTGATGCGGTCATCTAGAAGATTGTCCAGGTCTTCCTGCATTGTGCCCTGACCCTCCTCTGTGTTGACTGATAGCTCTGAATCTTGGCCAAGGGTTAAGAGTCTGTTCTTACTGAATAACGCTGAAACTCTTTAAGATTGTTTGGTTCAGGTTTGCAGCATTTAACCCAGAACTAAGCAGGTGGATTCCACTGTGTGCTACGTTTTGATGTTTGTGTTGTAAAGGCTGTTAACCAGCTTCTGTTAGAGGGCTGTTAAAATGTGTTTTACGTGTATGTCGTTAGGAGGTGGGAAATGATAATGGGAAATTATGGGAAAAATAATGGAAAATAATACTGTTGGTGGCAATGTCTTTATTCACCCTCTACTCTTTAGTACTTTTAGTATTTTTTTTTTTTTGCTATAGTAAACATAACCAAATAACTCAATAGCCATTTCCTGAACAACTAGACGTGTATTTGTGCTCTGAAGCAGCACTGGGACAATGGCATTTTAATTTTGTGTTTGTGTGCTGGTGGACATGTGCAGCTAGACAGCATGGCATGAAGATTACTTCCACCACTACAAAACCAGGAACTTAATTTTGTACAGTGTACTTTTATGAAATTATACCACCTTTATATTGCTGAAGGTCAGCAATGTTTGTAAGCGGAACGATGGTTGAGAGATTAGTGTTCATCATGAAGGTAGAACTACTTGAACTGGAGAGGTGATAGGACCTCTCCACAAGTTGGGTACTGCAAATTAGAATAAACAGAGTAGGATCCCTGTCTGTGTAGTGAGTAGCTAAGTGTCACTGCAGTATAAATAGTAGTTTCTTGAGTGGATACTTTAACTGCATCATTTCATTTCTTTTGTAGTGTAAATTGGTTACATACATAGTCTGCCCATTCTGCATAAAAGTTCGTCATTGACTTTTTCTGTTTGTTTTTATAAGATATGGCTACATTTAAACAAAAATTCCAAATTGTCACTCTAACTTGTGAGAAAAATGGGCTGTTCAAGCTACTGGCAGTGTGTAGAACTTTGCAAGTCTTCCCTTGTCCCCTGTTTCATGGGGACGCTGTAGTGTGATAACTGAATAGCATGCTTGGTTTAATTTAGATAAAATAAACCTAGTGCAAACACTGTATTGGAGGCATCCCTGAAAGTTTTTGTGTTTAACAGTGGAAATCAGAAGTCATTTTTAATTCTGCTATCTAGGAGATAACGTTGATAATTGGTTTTAACAGCCAGAGGCCACATTTTATCCAATTTGCCACTGTTCTGTCATTTCATATCTCGCTTTCATAGAATCACAGAATCACAGAATAGTCAGGGTTGGAAGGGACCTCTGGAGATCATCTAGTCCAACCCCCCCACCAGAATAGGGTCACCTACAACAGGTTGCACAGGACAGCGTCCAGGTGGGATTTGAATGTCTCCAGAGTGGGAGACTCCACAACCTCTCTGGGCAGCCTGTTCCAGTGCTCCACCACCCTCAAAGTAAAGAAGTTCCTCCTCATGTTAAGATGGAACTTCCTATGTTCAAGCTTGTGCCCATTACCCCTCGTCCTATCAATGGGCACCACTGAAAAAAGACTGCTCCCATCCCCCTGGCATCCTCCCTTCAAGTATTTGAAAGCCTTAATAAGATCCCCCCTCAATCTTCTTTTCTCCAGACTAAAGAGACCCAAATCCCTCAGCCTTTCTTCATATGAAAGATGTTCCAATCCCCTAATCATCTTTGTAGCCCTTTGCTGGACCCTCTCCAGCAGATCCCTGTCCTTCTTGAACTGGGGAGCCCAGAACTGGACGCAGTATTCCAGATGCGGCCTCACCAGGGCAGAGTAGAGGGGGAGGATGACCTCCCTCGACCTGCTGGCCACACTCCTTTTGATGCACCCCAGGATGCCATTGGCCCTCTTGGCCGCCAGGGCACATTGCTGGCTCATGGTCATCCTGTTGTCCACCAGGACTCCCAGGTCCCTTTCCACAGAGCTGCTCTCCAGGAGGTCGGCCCCCAACCTATACTGATGCATGGGGTTATTCCTCCCCAGATGCAGTACCCTACATTTACCCTTGTTGAATTTCATTAAGTTCCTCTCTGCCCAACTCTCCAGCCTATCCAGGTCACGCTGTAAGGCAGCACAGCCTTCTGGCGTGTCAGCCACTCCTCCCAGTTTAGTGTCATCAGCAAACTTGCTGATGGTACACTCTATCCCTTCGTCCAGATCATCGATGAATATATTGAACAGGACTGGACCCAGTACTGACCCTTGAGGGACACCACTTGTTACTGACCTCCAACTAGACTCTGCACCACTAACCACAACCCTCTGAGCTCTATCTGCTAGCCAGTTGATAAAATCATAAAATCTAAGTTTCAGCTAGGTAACATTTATTGATGTACTAGGCATATTTTAACTTGGTCTCAGCTATATATTTTTTATTTTTTAACTTTTTTGACTTGTACCCTTCCGTGACCTTGGATTTTTAGGTGTTCTAAAAATGCTTAGGCAGTATATCTGCACAGACTATGCAAGTAGCAAATAGGTGCTTCCATGCTTGCACTGACTTCTATTTTAGCCTCTCCATGAAGCAAAAATGACCTGTGCTTAGTAATGCTATTGATGAAATGAAGTGTAATAATGTGCAATATCCTGTGAATGGCAACACAGGAAAAATATCCAAAGACATTCATTTGAAATTTTTCGTTGATTACTTCCTTAATACCTTTAACACACCTATATTCATGTTACATTAAGTGGTACGTCTCAGCACTTTAGTCAATTATGAAGCTAAAGGCAGGCAAAGGGAAAAGCTACCAAGCCCCCCTGAAGATCTACCAACACGATGGCTGCATTCAAATCTATGTCGACTCCATATAGCATTTAAAAAGTGACTTCAAATATCACATCTTACAGCCATTTGGTCTAATTTGTGAAGAAGGCAAATTTATTCACCTCTTTCAAACAACTTTTAAGTTTTGCTTTTGATGGGGACTTATTTGTGTAAGAGTTCATCTTAAACCTCTTGCATTCTCGAGGCTCCTCCGTTTGAAGCCAGACCACAGTGCAGAACACTATTTAAGACATACTGGTCTAGATAGCAAAGAACAACAGGTTTTCCCATTCAGAGGAGAAGGTATCTGGAAACTGGTCCACGCTGCTTTGAAATATTTGTATTTGGCCAAAGGTATCTGTCATATTTGGCCTAATTCCATGACTAACTTTGTACTGCAGTAGGCTTAAACTTTTTTTTTTTTTTTAAACTGTGAGGAATGAGAGAAGATCTAAAGGAATTTTTCATTTATCTAAAAATTTAATTTGGTTCTAGTGTCATGTGACTTGAGGATGCTGTGAAGCCCAAGGGATTGGTTTACATCAGTCTTGTTTGGTCTTCATTAGACAACTGCTAGCTGTATTTTTAATTTAGGTGTTAGAAGCTTCTGCTAGTTAAAGTGACTGTACTTCATCCCAGCTGATCATTACTGAGTACAGGTATCTGCTTCCACAGCTGCTGTAGTGATCAGACTTCCTTTTCTGTACCTAAGATGGCAAAAATAAGACAGGCTGAAAGTCACAACAGGTAGCCTGCATTGCAGCTGCTAATATTGGTGAGACTTGTGTTTTCTTTTCTTTTTTCCTCTCAAAACTTTATGTAAGAGAATAACTGCTATTGTAAGAGAAAGAAAACCACATCAATTATTTGTGAGTGAAAGTGGGCTCCTTTCTGATTTTTACTTCTTAGTATAACATACTAAATTTTGTACTGATTATTTCTGTAGAGATTGCTTTATTCTGAAATATCTGCAGAAAAGGGAAAACTTGTGTTTAAAGGGTATTATTCGAAGTTTATATATATACATATATTTGTGTGTGTGTATGTGTAAATGAAGAAATAAAAAATAAAATGAATACATACTGGTACACAACTGTAACTTTTAGCTATGTGTTGATACAGTTTTGATAGCCTGACAGCAAAATTGCATTTAAAATTGCAAGCAGGATTCTTTTCTTTAGGGCTCATCTATAAATTCTTTTGATATCTCTCTCCTGACAATACCCCTTATTATTACTGTTTGCAGTTGTTGCATGCTTTACCCTTTTGTAATTTTGTCATCGGTGCAGGTCAGAGGTGAGAGGCTCACTGCTTTGATGCACTTGTTAATATCAGAGGGAAATGGAGTGGATCCTTTGCAGAAATTTTGGGTTACAGATGGCTTTGTACTTTACACAGGGATAAATCTAGGACTGCAGTGCATCTGAATGCAGTAATGGAATATTATCCAGGCTGACCTCTTTTTATAAAACCACATTATTTTGTTGTGTTCTTAAATAAAATTGTGATGAGAAGAAATGAAGTGGTAGAGTATTCTTCATCAATTTCTTACTAAGGAAATGAAGGTAATATGGATGCTGAAGGTAATATATAAAAGTGACTCTTGAGGACACTGGAGGTCTAGACTAGAGGTGAGGTAAGATGTTTGCAGTAAAAATTTCATGTTTCAAAGTTTCATGGAAGCGTGTTATTAGGTCTGAAAACTTTTATGAGGGTGTAAAATCTTCCCAGTTAGATAGTACAGGGAGCTTAGTATATACAGCGTATGTAACTTTTCTGTATTATTTTTGAGGACAGTGAAGTTCATTCCTAGATCTCAGGGCTATAAGTCTGTACATTTTTGTACATTGTGTGTTCACAGATAATGTGTCTTTTTGACAAATAACGTGGAGCCAAAACTACTAAGCATTTTATGTCCACAATTATACTTTTTAATTCAGTATAGCTTTTGGCTTAAAGATCATATAATGGCTACAGTACATCTTATCTAAAGACAATTTGATGCTGAGTAAAAAAGAGTTAGAATTACCTGTTCCTGAGAAAAAAAAAAAAAAAGTGTTATTTATGCAGGGAAACTTATTATTTTTTCTTCAATTCAAGAATTTGCGAAAATTTGTGATTCTGTAAGTGATGGCAACAAGGCAGAGTGATTATATATAAGCTGCCAGTAAACTGGCAGTACACTAGTACAGTGTTTCCTTGTAACTGTGTTATGAAAGGGGTTGTATTGCTGTTTTTCATTCTCTCGTTGACGCTTACATCACCATGGTTGGACCATTAACCATAGTTGATCAGATTCTCTTCTTACTTCAATGCAGTAGGCTTGTGCAAATGGGTATGGTGAGAAGATAAAGTACTCCTTATTAAATTAAAATCATTACATTGCGTGTGTATGTAGGGCCAGAATTCTGACCCCTTCTTGTCTGATTCTTATGAAAAGGCTTCCAGGGATGTTTTGCACCACGAATGCACGCGTCCTAAGTGTGCGAGAGGTTGTACTACCCTTGAAGTCGTGAGTGGAGGGAACAGACGAAGAGGTTGAATGTGTTGCAGGCTAGAGCAGAAACACACGGTGTAGTCCACAGCTAGGGAGCAGACCGGTGATGTGAAACACCAGGAAAATAATTTCTTTTGTCTTGATTTCCTTCATGGTCACCAAGATCTGACTGGTACTGTTCAGAAAGTACATACTGAGGGGAGAGTGTTGGGTGACTAAAAATTAAGTTGGATCCCTTGGCTTCTCTGAACTGGGATTATTAGGGTTTCAAACTGTAAGCAAAAAGGGAGGCACATCTCTCTTACCTAGTTACTTGCTTCGAGAACTGCAGTTTATATTTCTATAACTTAAATAAATTACTAATGCCCCACCCAACACACAGCTCTCTTCTCTGACACATCATTCTCACCTGCTCCGAGTCACCAATTCTCTTCTGTTATTGTCACCCCCTCGCGGCTGAAACTCCATCTAGCTGCTTTGCAGGGCAGCTCCATACTTCACCGAGCAGCTGTCATGCTGGCCTTTGGGTGAGGCACGGCACCAAAACGATGGCTTTGCCAAAATTAACATTATTGAAATAGAATATCCCAGGCTGATCACCATGGGGAATGAGTGGAAGTTACCATATTTTCTAACAAAGGGAGGTGTGTGTGCATATATAAATATATATATATATGCACACACCACTTTATTTACAACTTTGAAGTACTTTGGGACTCTGGTAGCTAAAAACACATTGTAAATTGAAATCAATAATTTTGTTGTTTCTGCAAGATGTGCTCTGATGATGTACTGCTGTTCTGAGACCATAGGTGTATTAACATCTATGCAAAAGCTTTACATTTTATATTTCTGTCTAGTAAACTTGAAAACGCAAAGAGGGAACATTAAACTAAAGCATGAGACAGAAAAATGATCCCAACCCCACCTCTGCCGCTGACTTTTACGGTGTGCTTTTGGATATGTTCCGTATTTTCCAAGAGCTTTCTTCCCACGAAGCAGTGATGATCTCCATATTTCTACGTATAACTGTATGAGGCTTGAGTGTTTTGCGACTTGTTTTAGCACTCAGGCTGCAAAGGGCTGTGTTCAGCATGTGTACTATGAGGGCAATCACACATTAATTTGAAGTCTCCACATGGTGAAGAAATGTAATTAGTGAAACAGTTAAGCAGAATGCCAGCATAGACTTGCTTAAGGGTAAAGTATACCCCTTGCCTTGGACTAGGTTTTTTTGTTATATACTTTTTAACGGCATAGGTTCACTGTGTGGGGGAAAAAGGGCCACAAGACTCCATAATTTTAAAAAGAACTAAGCACATTGTACCCTTTAAGGTCTTTATTCTGGATAACTAAAACAGACATAGATGGGATTAAAGAGATTACTGGTTAACCTAGAAATCTGACTTGAATCTCAAGTTCAGACAATTTAAAATGCAGAATTATTGGCACAGTATCCGAAGGCAGGTTGACTTTTTTTAAGCTTAACTAGACATGGAAACACACACTAGAGGAAATCTCCATTTTAATACCTCAAACCCACTAGTTTTCTGTCAGTGTTTTTGTCAAAGAGATAAGTGATTATATCATGACAAAGCAGAGCCAGGTTTAGGGATGCTTAATCCGGTTGTTCCTCAAAGGAAGGAAAAGAGTTTGTCGGTAGCTTTAAAACTTTCTGTTAAACTAAGAAGGAATTTCCTTTACATTATAGTATAGTTTAAGATTAACAGTTAAACATTACCAGTCTGGTATATGACATTTCTTGTCTTTTATTCTAGCAGTATTCAATTTTTGTATGGCAGCTGTTTTAGTAAACAGGAACTTGTCTTTTTTTTTCCTGATTTATATTCAAAATTCAGAAAAATCTCGCTGTGTACACTGGAAGCTGTTTAAACTTACATTCAAACTAATTTTGAAGTGTCAGAGAGTAAAGATGGAATAAGCATGTGAAATATAACTAAAAATGTGTAAAGGAACTGTGTAAATGGTAATAGGCTTCATTTTATTCTTTGTGAATCTATTTCATGACTATGGATATACATAAGCAATATATAATATAAATATAAAAATGTGCACACATACCCGTGTCTTGCAACGTCTGTAAACTCCTAGTACAGATTATGATTCTTTGTTAATGCATTTGATAAACCCTTATATTGGAATGTGTCAATATACTTCAGTTTAAACCGGTGATATAAAACTAGGATAGCAGCATGAACCAGAACCCAATTTATCTTTGGCTAGTCTCTTGTAAGCTCTGCTAACTCTGACTGAGCAACAGTAACTAAAGTAATGGAGTAGTGAATCAACAGTATTTAAAATCCTCCCCACATTGCTTCATAAGAAAATCCAGCCTATGTATAATGCCATTGTTTTGTTAGCATTCCAAGTGCAACTGTATACAGCTAGAAATAGAGATAATTTATTGCAAGGCTTGGGTTATATATATTTTTTTTTAATTTACAACATTGAAACATTGTTGGTGTTTGCTGTCTTTTGGTTTTGTCCTCCCCCCCCCCGCTTTCATTTGTATATTATTTATACAGTGATAAGAATGACTTCTGATCTAAGTATTTCTAAGTATTTTTAATCCGAATCAGTTTTGCTTACATTCTTAATATTTATCAAGAATAATAAAATTTGTAAAGAAGTAAAAGTGTTACGAGTTTCCTTTCTTCTTATCCATTTTTGTAACACAGCACCTGGGACATTCTTCTATTGTTTTGCATTTTGAGGGGAGGGGAGGTGGTGAAGCAGTTTTCCTGGGCGTTTTGCTTCCTGTAACTGCGTGAACAGAAGCTGTTGGGTGGGAGAGGCTCAGGTGAATGACATTTTCGGAGTGCGTGTGACTAGTGTAAAGACACGTGTGTGTCTGCCTTTGGCTTGTCCTGCTGAGCTTGCTTCTGGTGATCTCTCAGGAAAAGATGAGCACAGCAAAGGGTTAACTTTTTACTATCAACCTCAGAAAGGCACATTTGCAATCCCTCCCAGTCTTGTCTTCCTTTTTACACCTCATTCGCTCGTGCAGCTCTTCACTTCAAGGCAGATCCTTTGACCTAAGCAGATTATTGTAGACGCATGAAGGACACAGCAAGCTATCTGTTCTTTTAAAGGAGGAGATTTTTGGCTCCAAAATAGGACACTAAGCTTTTCAGCCTTATGCTGCTTTACCTAGTCAGCACGAGGCGGTGTCTCCGGCTGCTTAGTGGACTCACTCCTGTGGAATCGTATGGGAAACAAAAGCAGAAGTGGCAGCCGCTGCAAATGTGGGAGCCTGTGCCATTAGAGGGAAGCGATTGCTAATAAGGGCCTGCGAGACCCGGGTTTCCTTGGTTTCCATGACAGTTATTAGGTAACACGGAGATTGAATTGTCTCCCACAATGCTCTTGGGGGGATAGGGGGGCAAGGGGGTGCTCCGGGGACACAGCTCTTGAGTTAAGACTTGCAGCAACTCATCGCTCTAAGCATGTAAAACTCTCTGGATTATTGTGCCTTACTTCTTTGTTTGCTGTTTCTCGGTTGTGTTTGCGAATTGCTCTGCTTTCCTTTTTTTTCTTTTTTTTGATGGAAGACCCTGGCATATGCTACACGGTTTCTCAAATAATATTTTCCCCTTTTTATTTAGAGCTGAGCTTGGCAAAGCAAGGATATGAACAATTATACAGGTGGGCTACTCAGGGGGAGTGAAGATATAAGGCATCCCAACAGGTACTGGCAACCTGCAGCACTGTAAAAATGCCCCTCCAACAGATTTCTGTAGTTCCAGCGCGGGAGACTGCCAGCAATGGGAGAAGTTCAATGGGCAGAAACAAAGAGAAGAGCAAGGAAGTGGAGGTAAGAGGAAGGTTTCGATTTGCTCCGGTAGGACGAGTCTGCCTTTGGTAGCCAGTGGGTTTGGCCGCTCAGCAGGATGGGGCATGCCGTGGGGTCACACGGGACACATGGGTGCAGCGTGCTGTAGCACATTGAAGCGTTCTCCTGTGATAACACCTCAGCATTGCTGAAAAAAGGAGGGTGTTTGGGGAGAAAAAAAAAAAAAGAGATGAAGGAAGTTGCAAACTGTATTAGGGGTTTTTAACATTTTTGTTTAAACGCATGCAGTCTGCTACTGCCGACAGTCATTGTTCCCTATAAGCTGTCAGCAGTTTCTTTAGAGTAGGTTGGATGAAAAAGTAGTTCTAATAAAATTCCTATCTCTGTTTAAAAAGAACAGAAATACCATGCTAAATCCTGTCTTTCTAATATGGGTGTGTTATTCATAGCAAATGTAGGCATGAGTTCTATAACTTACTCTTTATTATTGTTTAAAAGGCATCAGTGTTTAGGTTTTTTTATCCCATTGAACGACTTACTTTGATTCATAAACATAGAAAAGTGTTGTTCATCAGTAAATATTGTATCCTGTTGTTTTCCAGTTAAGAAGAAACTGTAGGTTCATATTATACTAATGGTTAGAACAAAAAATACAGAAAAGCTGTGCAATGTTAATGGTATTTTTACCTGTCGGAATCTCTTTTGCTGTGTATAGATTAAACATGCATTGTGCAAGACCCCCCCCCNTAAAACATAAGTAGTCTGTTTATAGATGGAGCAGTAAATGTACATAACATAGACATCTGCTTTTTACAGACATGTTTCTTGTCTCTGTTTTTCTGTTCCCTCTTGCTGTGTGGAAAATAAGGAAATATTGGGAAAATAAACATGATGTATTTTAAGTATTATCTAGAAAGATTGTGTGGCAAACTGCATCCCTGAAAGTAGTAGTGATTTAACTTTCTTTTTGTGGTTTGTGTGACGTAGTTTTCAACAAATTGTTAAGTTCAACAGATGATTGATACTCATAACACGTCTGTGTGATTGTGGAAAAGTATTGGGAAGCTTGCAGGATCTTTTTTTTTTTTAATGCCTTTTTTGCTCAATATTTGGCTTTGACAAGTTCACTGAATGTGTTTATTCTGTTTTTTGTTTGAGCACCTCCGTATAAGCAGTGTCCTTCCCTGGTAGTAGTCTCCAGTTGCTTACTGGGAGCACTGTCATCAGAGTTCCTAACATGTAGAGATTTGTGTTCTGAAAGGGAAAACTTTTGCTTTGGTTTGTTTTTATTCTTCCATTGATTGGTTAAAGATGAAGGTTCAGGTGGAAACTGTTCCTTGTATTAAGACTCAAGATGTGAAAAGCAGAAGTATATAATGTTACCTAGCTTAAAATTGCTCTCTGGCATTCTTGTTTTAATGGGATCATTAGAGTTAACTGAAGAATACATGCAACATTCCCACAGGGGTCAGGTAGTTAATTTAGGGGGGCGGGGGAAGTGTGGAGCTTCTGAATCCTAAGAATCATGCACTTTTCTAGGTTTTTTTCCTATGTTGTCTGGATTGCATCATTTCAGCAAGACTCCAGTATCTATTTTCTTGAAAGTTGTGGAAGTTATATAGCAGAAAAGAACAAAATGGCCGGGATAATTAAGTTCATGAAAGTTCTCTTCTAAAACGAACATTAAAAAAAACGACAACAAAAAGCAACGCCCCGAAGCTCCCCACCAACCTTAAAGCCCACGTGGCTCACTGAAATTTGCCAAACTGCCCTCTGCTGGGCAGAGCCTAATCGTCCCACTCGATTATCTGCTCATCCCTTTAAGGCTTATGGCTGTGATTTATACAGCATAAAATACTGTTGATAGAGACCGCAGATCAAGTGGTAAAGACGAATTTTTTTCACATAATATCTACAGCTTATGTAAACTATGATGATGTTCAAGTTTGTTTTGTGGATGTAATTTGGGAGTAGTGAACCAGCCTTTTTATTGTCCAGACAGAGGTTGCTCAGGCTTACATAGGTGGTCTTCTATCCCTGCAATTCCTACACAGTGTGGTCCTCATGAAGGGAAACTTGTACTCACTGTTTCTGTGTCTGTGTTGATGAGGGTCTTCTGGGTTCACGGTATCCACTGATACTGTTTCTGCGAGTACCTGCTTCCTCTGCCTCTCCATTAGCAGGCATTTTGAGCTGAAAGAGCTAAATAAAGAAGTTAAATGGGCTTCCTAGAGCAGTGAGAGCATCAGGCTGGTTCAGGTTCAGGAAGACATGAAAAAATGAAATGTCTGAAAGGTCTTCCAATTCCTAAGATAACTATTGTTAGGATTGTATGCCAAATTCTGTTATTACTAGAGAATTTTATATGATGTCCTTACAACAGCATTAAAATTTATGAAGAAGAGTTCATCTTCTGTCTAATTGCAGAGCTTGCTGCAGTGAACTGGTTCCAAGTTCACAGAGAATTACGTAAATCTGGCTGACTTAAGTACCTCAGTTGTGTATGATTCATGATGCAACTCATTCTGTAATACTTTTCTGTGATTATAGATGCTAATAGACATGCTTTATCTGAAGGTTTTAATAGGTGTCTCTGTGCCCTTACAGATGATTGCCAAATATTGGTCTATTTTTAAGAATACTGTTAAGTGCAGTATTAATTATGAGCCACAAGTGCCCATAATGGATATCTGACCAATATTAGGAGTAGAAGCATGATAACAATGGATAGAGGAGCTTTTGAAGGCATCTTCCTTTGCAGTATCCTTTGCAGGAGCAAAATCTTTTACTTCTTGTAATTTTGGGGTGATTTGCCTCAATAATTAGCAGAAGTTGTAGCTAACAATGGATTTTGCATCAAATTTAATTATAGAGCTTTGAGTGTACTTTAAAGACAAGGTAGGGTTTTTTTCCATAATGAAGCAATGAATGTTGCATAACTTGTTGCAACAGCTCTTCACTACATTTCCATATGCAGTTATAATCTTCCACTAGTTTTTCACTGGTTTTAGGAACGCTTAGCAGTCATTAATGCGTCTTGTTTTGCCCAAAACATTTAAGTGAACAAGCTGTCTTTCTTTCTTATTCTTTCAGTAATGCTGTTGGAAAAAATTGTTGCAGAAATAAAGACCGGAGTATAGGGTGCATTCACAACATGATGTGGACTTTTTTGATGTTCAGTAGATAATTCTGTTTTCTTCAATATTTGAGAAATAAGTTTACAGTGAAATGTGCAATTGTGTTTCTGTGATAGAGAAAAATATGTGGGTGTCTGTTTTCAGGAGTTTGTTAATCGAATTGTTGTTCAACGTGGATTAAGTCAGTAACCTGAAAATCAAACTCCAAATCTGTTAAGTTTTTGAAAACATAGACTACAGTGCCTTGAGACCAGGGCTATTTTATATGTATTTATATTTAAACAGTTATGCTGGACTTCTGGTTGATTTTCTCTACCGTGATATAAAAGGCTAAAGAAATGTATATGATTCCTGAAGAATATTGTTGATGAAATGCCTCACCTGGCTGATACTTTTATTATTTATTTGTGAACATACACTGTGAAGTTCATAAAGTAAGCTCTGTTTACATTGTCTTGTGTAGGGCCATGGATTATTATTCTAAAGTGAGTTAAGTACAGAAAGAAATTTTCATACAGTAGAGAAAATTAGGGCAACTGAGTGAAGCTTAGCAAAAATAGTAACACTAACCTAGAGTTCGCAAGGGTCATAGAATAAACTGCCATGACTACTGTGGAAAAACAAACTTGAATGTTGTATACACAGAGTGGCAGGAGTATGCTTATAAAAGGCAACAATAAATGTCATGATACAGCAGACGATACTCCTTGCTGCCAAATGAAATTTGTAGACACTGTACGCTTTCAACTTAACCATTATTTTTCAATATGTAGTACTGGAATATATACACACTGTTTTTAAAAGGATTAGCATAATGAACTCTTGCCCGTCAGAAAGCAAAATTTAGGTCTGTTTATCTAAGTGTAATCATTTTGGAGTATGAGATATTTTAATAAAGAAGGCAGTGACAGATATGAGTCAATCTTGATTTGGTTACCTTGCAAGAATTTTCATTAAAGAAAAAAAAAAGGCCTTTGGAACTGTAATATGGCTTTTGGACCCATTCATATGGTAGTATGACTTGCTTGTTATAGTGATGTCTTATGTCTGTTGACCCAAACCCAGTATCTTAAAGATGTTACAAAATTTGATGTTCTGTAGTTACTATTAACAAGTAATGAATTTGCCATGTTATTGTTGCTTTGTTTTGAGTTAATGGTTTTCTACTTATGCCTACTATGTTTCTGTAGTCTTAATATATTTTATTGTTCTGGCAGAGATGATGATGAATATTAGTTTCATTTGCAGAATTCTGTAGAATGTAATAAGATGCAAGGAGGAATTTTCTTTTTCTTCAACACATACCAAAAATAACGGCTGCTACATTATTTTTTTGAATCTACCTACTTAGATGTCTTTCTGTTTCCCCATCAGATCCTCACCCCAATGTTTATCATACTTTGGCATGAAATTTAGTTCTGCATACTGCACAATTCTGTGCTGTGAAGGAAACACTGGACCTCTGTTCTTCAGCAATGTTTTCATGTTCTGCCATCTCAAAGGCAGCAAGACAGCAAGAAATCTGTAACTTTTAAGGATTTAAATGTTATCAGGGAAATACTTCAGCACTTATGGTGAGAGTATGGTGGATTAGATTTGGTGGTTTTGCTGTACAGTATGTACCTTAAAAAAAAACAGAATTTGAATGTGTTGCTCAAAATTATGTATGCATGTTTGTAGTGAAGAGCATGCTTTTTTTTTTTTGTAAGCAGATCTTCTCTTCATGTCAGAATTGAGACTGAAACCTAATGGTTATTTGAAATGCTACATTAGAGTAGCTGCTAACATTTCTTTTAAAAGCCAGACAAGAGTTACTGCTAACGTTTACCTTAAAGCTTGTAAACAGTTTAGGAGAGATTGACGGTGCTTTTTAAGGGAGGAGGCAGTAGCTGAATGTTCTTGATGGGAATGAATTGTTTTACATTTACCCATGTTATCTCACTTGTTACTTGCTTAATTTTAAATAGGTGTAATGATAGATGAAATTCACAGGCATATACTTTCTTCTGTGCTGCAAAGAAAGTAGTGCTTATATGTCTCTATTAAGTGATTTTCATGGCAGTTGTGAAATACATAGAGAGATATTTGATACTTGAAACATGTCTGTAATTAATGAAAAACAGTAAAAGTTTTGCATATCTGTTTATGTTGTTTTATTGCCTTACAACCTTAAGTCAAGCAATGTATTGCATTTCTTTTTTTTTTAGGTGGGGAGGCACAATATTTAGTGTAGTTAAATTTGTTAGTGGCTTTGATCACTTTACTGAAAGTAACTCCTGACATGTGGAAATGTCACTTGTGCCACTGCTAATAAAATAGCAGATATTTCTTCTCTTGACAGCTTGAGGAATGTGATGCAAGGAATAAAAGCCTTAGAATTCCAGGAAACTGATGAAATAATTCTTCAGCCAGATAGCAGACGTTACTGGTTTTGTTGCTGGTCCTCTTAAATTCTCTTCTTAAAGTTTCTTAGGTATAATTTAACAGCTAAATAGATATGGTCATTTTTTACCTAACTCACAGGTGGATTTTTTTTACAGGAAGTGTAAAGATGTTTGTTTTCAAGTATAGCTGCCTGAAAAGACTTGTGTAATTGCAGTCTTTTTAGGAGATACAATATTTTATTCAACAAGTAGATGTGGGCGTGGGAGAATGGGAGCTCGAGCATATGGATCAGATTACTGAGGTAATTTGACACATATTGCTTTTCCTTCATAGTTGTTCTTAATATAAAGGTCATGTTGGACATGATGTTACATACAATGTATGACAAAATCTCTAATCCTGTGTATTGTCAGTACTGTATGGCATTTCTCAAAAGACATGTGAGGTTATTCTTCTTTTCTTGACACGACCACGGTTTGGACTTCTATGCTATGTTTGCATGGAAATCCACTTATATCTGCAGTTATAAGACACTTACTGCTTCCTGGTGAAGTTTTTCTGTAATTTTGTGGTGATAGATTGCTGTTGTGTTCAATGGTTGAAGGGCTCCTAAAGTATAGCTGTAAGTCAGTCTGTGGTGTGCTTAGTTTTCTTTAAGATGCTTTACAAAATTAAGTTCTTTGTCAGTAAGTCTTCTGACTCCTGTTTGGAAACTGTTATTATTTTGGTCTGCCATGTGATTCTTATGAGAGGCGATTTCATGACAGTGAGAGAAGGAGGAAGTGTTATCTAATACAGGCTAGGTTTGTTCTAATAATTTTGGATTCTCGTTCCTTTTTCATATTCCTGTGAATAAAGAACATTACTCTGCTACCAGTAAGAAAATAAGAGATTGCTTGCTGTGCTTTTATTAGCATGCTGTAGGATAATGCCAATTCTTTACAGGCTGCTTTTCCTGATAAGATTACGTAAAGGCTACTGCCTGCATAGTACGATTGTCAGGCTTTTTATGAGAAGAAGACAGTAAAAGCATATTTCACCAACTTGAGTTGCTGTGTATTGACTATGTGTCAAATACCAGTATTGATTTTAAAATCGGTCTTTTCACTGATAAAGGATTTGAAGCTTAAGATTCCATATCTCAGTATCTGTCTTCCTCTTTATGTTTCTAGCCAATGCTTACAATCTGCTGGCAATGTGTCTTCTGATCCTGCTGAAGTTTGACTACAAGTCTCATGAAGAAAGCTTTCATAATTCCTTTTATCTCTGGAATTCCCAGTTCCAATAAATTGAAGTTTGGGCTTGTGTGTGTATTTTCCTTCTCCTACTCTAAAATGGTTCTGAGTTTAAAATATTAGGCTTCAGATTTAATTTGATTTGGATTTCCTTCTAAGGTTAGTTGAGATTTTAGGAGGAAACCATATTAAAAAGTTGCTGTAAATATTTCCTCCTAAATTGTGTTTTTTAAAAAGAAATGCAAACCCCAACAAACGAAAACCACAAAAAATAGAATCCATCTTTTTTAATTAGTGGTTGTTTGTCTTGTCTTCAGCTATAACTTTCCATGGCTTACTTAGTTTCATGACTTACTTTGGTCCTGAATTAGATTGAAGCAGTGGTTGTAACTGAGACAGTTTCCAGAATGTGTTGTAGTACCTAAACCTGGTAGATGAATGGGGCTGATCTGGAACCAAAAACAATTCAGGAAGCTGAAAAACTGATTATTTGCTCAAGGTACCTTTCACACTGACTTCCATTATGAACAGTGTTCTGTGAAATGTTCTCTCTGTTGCAGATGCTTTTCTTCTGGGGGCTGACATGTTGCAAATACAGTTCAAATGAAAGTTATCTAAGGTAGAACTTTGTCATCAGCCAAGCCTGTATTCCAAGACTCATTTTAGAGAAGTACTCTCAAACATAAACAGCGTTTTAAAAAGCAGCTTCCATAGTCACATATGCCCCAACAAATCTTGTTCCTATTAGAGACAGTTCTCAGGCATTGAAATGTGGTTAACTGCAGCTATCTGATTAGTTAAGGAACAACATCATAGAGGCTCAAATTGCTTGTATGTAGTACTGCCAGCTCTCTAACAGTTGTGATGCTAGCCCTACAGGTGTATCCAGTTTTGTCTGAAACTAGCAAACCGAACAAGAGAATTTTAAAGGAAAAAAGCCTCTGTATTCAGGTACATAGTCAGCACACACATAGACTTATATAAAATTATTATTTACAGTAATATTTAATTCTTCATAATGATGAACAAAATAATACTGAATTTGACCAGATTTTTTTTTTTCCTAAGGTAGGGCAGACTTTCCCAGCTTGAAGGTCTTTCTCAAAGACACTTTGAATGTAGCTCTTTCTTATTGTGAAAGTGCAAAATATACTCTTCTGCGTAGCCCAGACAGCACTTTAAGCTCATATCATCAGCTTTGGAAGGCGAAGGGTGTTCATTATGCCTGACTTCAGTGAATTGTTAGAAGCATCTTAGAAATAAGAAAATTCTAGTTTACACATGCGCATGCCACAGAAACTCCTCCAATGACGTGAAACTCGTTTATTCCCCTTTAAAAAAAAAAAAAACCAACCAACCAAACAACAAAAAACCAAACGGAATGCGGCGGTGATTGTAGGTCTGCCGAGTTCAGTACCTGCTGGCAGTTCCGGAGCCCGTTTCAGCACAAGGGACAGCGCCCGGGGTCTGCCGCGGCCCCGCCCTTCCCGCGCCTGCGAAGGCCTCCCTCGCGTCCGGAGGCAATTTTTGTGAAACACACACATTTCTCGGCTCATATTTAGGATGTACATCCGTAAGTTTATTATTTTGAGGTCTTCTTGAAATCTGTATTATTTTCAATAAAAAGAGAAAGGGCAAGATTTTGTATTGGGGAGCGGAATTTGACAGTGTAACCTTACTTTTAACAGGAACGCAAACATCATCTGTTTCATGTTCTAGGGTGGGATGATTTCACTTTAATAAGAAGACAGAGAATGGTTCTCAGCCTATTTTGAAGGATTAACAGATCGTTCAACTCTTCTCCTGGGCCTTGAATACACAAGAGTTGCGACTTCATTTCCCCATCCGCACCATCTTCTTAAATTGTATGCAGGCAATGGAAACATTTCCTTGTTCAGAATATTTCTTAACTGTATTCATATTGTGGAATAAAAATTTTCAGTCTTTGGCATGAAGTCTCAGCACTTTAGCATTTAGCTGACTTATTAGCCAAATTTGGCCAGCTATGTAATCATAGGATTACGTGGATGTAGAAGGATTGGGACTGTTTTAGTGGCAATAATAAGAAAACTGTCTCTTGGAACAAGTAGATGAATTGTCTGGATCCATTGATGTGATCCAAAGAAAACCCTTTTTAGTTTACTTGCTGGATATATTTCAGATTACAGCTGTATTTTACAGCACTGTCATGCTGAAACAGTTTAAAGTAGTTATGGTAATATCTCATTGATTTTAAAGAAATGTTTGTCTTCTTAGAGAGACTTGTTGTCTAGCAGCAGGGCAGATAGAAAAAACCTCACACATGCTGTCCACTGTCATTTCTCTTAAAAAAGCCTCTTGCAGATGTTTAAAAGGAGACTTTTCCATTCTGTGCTGTATCATTACTGCAGTAGCGTGTTGCACTGGCTTTATTGGTTTCTGGGGGATAAAGAGCATACAGCTAACTCTTTGCCCTCTTATTACCCTGTATGTTTCTGTGCAGGAAATTGGAAACCTTCATTTCAGTATAGGAAGTAAATGTCAAGTACCCGGTGCAAGAACAAAATGAAGTGTGGGAAAGGGACAGACAGCAATGCTGTGTTAGTATTTCTGAGTTTTAACTACTTCAAGTATATTACTGTTTACTTCAGACTCCCTTTCTTTATCTTTGAGAGAAAAATAAAATACTTGGTAGCACTCTCAAACATTTGACTTCTTCAGTGACAGGCAAGACTAACATAATGCAAATTGTTAATTGGACAAACCTTGTGAAAATAGTGAAATGCATTCTGTTGATGTGTTTGCCTTTTTGCAGTGGAGCGTGCAGTGCTGGTGAGTAGGGACCGAGACATCTATACCAGGTGATAGATGTAGCAAGAGAATATTGTGATTAGGCAGTGTACAAGGCCCAAAGCGGAGTTGGTTTGATAACTGTGAAGACTGTGTGCCTGGAAGGACACTGTATCTGTAGTGCTGAGTGAGTTAAAGGTGTTGGAGTTGCATGGGATGGTGAGTGCATGAGTGTTGTGAAAGCTTTTCTGCGCTCTCTCAGTTTTCTAACCCCTTCCAGGTCTTTGCTCTGAATATAAGAGATGAAACACAGATGGGGATGTGAATTGACTTTCCCAAACCCTGTGTTGGGGCTATATCACTGCTACAGATAGGCAGCGACAAGAAGGCCTGTTAAAATCCTCTAATGCTGCTGCTGTCTCCAACAGTGAGGAAAGGAGGTCACAGCATGCACAGGGGTAGTGCTGCTGTGAGCTCAGCCTAACTGCATGCCTTGCCTGAAATGTGTTTCAAGTCTCATTAGTGAGGAATCCTCACTGTAATCCAGTGTCAGCAGGTAGCGTTGTTTGGCCCTCCTGAGCTGCAGGGAATGTATGGAGCCATCACTGGTTCTCTGATGGTTCTCTTTATAGGATCCGTGGCCAATCATTTAACGCATGAAAATAGTGTTATTTTTGATGGTAGTTTTTTTGCTGTATTTCCTCCTCGTCCCTCCATTATCTACAATGCTATTCTTTGAGTCATTATAACAAGGACTGAATCTGATGGACACGTCTCAGAGCTCTGACTTCGGTTCTAATTCCAGCTGGATTTTTCTGTGCTTTCATTTTCCTCATCTGAAATTAGTGTGGCACTGCTCCTTCTGCTTTCATGGAACATTCCAAAATCCCCCAGTGAAGTCCATTTTATAAGGGATGTCAATGCGTTGTGTTGTTTCCTGTAGGTGGATTCTGTAGGTAAAAAGTTTCCATGGAAACAATAGACCCTTCAGCTTTTACAGTTCCCACATAATCATGACAGTTCGGTGCATACAGTGCAGCTTGGCTCAACTTATTTCTCTTGTGGAGGCTACTTGGTTTTTGCCATTTTAACATTTGTTTAAAATACAAATGTTAATCACTTATCTCTTGTGCATTTGTTGAGTGTGGTTGAAAATTTGGACTACTGGTGTCATTGTCTATTTAAAATTTCTGCATATTAATACTTATGAGGTAAAATCATAAGTTAGAAGAGGTTGGAAGAATAATGGTAGAATTTGATGCAGAGCTGTTAAATCTTACATAATATATCGGTTGGTATTTATGGCCTACAGGATGTAACTTCTCATTCACGAACTTACTAGTACCTTTTTGATTGTATGAGTGTTTCAGGATTGTCTTTAGTAAAGCAGTTTTTATTCTGTATTATTTATATGACCGTAAATCATATTACTGGACTTCTGTGTGTTTAGCAGATAGGTAGAAGGGAAGTTTACCATAGTTTCCTAAATTATTTAAAGATTCTGGTATTGCAGTCAGGCTCGTAGTGTTCATTTCTGATGAAATTAAAAATTAGTAGACTGGTCATGACAGTGCTGTCAATACCAAACGTGCAAGGAGGAAAAAAGAATCATCATATATGAAAAATGGCGGGCTCAAAGATCATTGTTCTGAATTGTCCACTTCAAAACGTTTCAAACTAAAAAAAAAAAAAAAATCAGATCATTCAGAATGTTTTTTTGTATATTTTCGCAGATTATGTTATCAAGCTTCTTCTCTGCAATCATAATTGCAAGACTGGCTTTTAAGAGAAATTTGGCATTCTTGCTTAATAACATGACTCTAAGAATGAGCATTGCATTCCTTACTTTCAGAGATTTCCTGGTCTCAGCATCTGCCATCAGCCGGCCTGGATGGAAAATTTTTACTTCATTTGGGATCTTAATATAGAATTCTCCATTCTCCTGAATTGCTGCTGTCCAGGTGTTATAGCAGAAATATGACAGAATCAATTTTCTCTCTGAAGCTAATGTAACCTTTATTGTCAAATAGCTAAGCTCAAATAAATAGTTTATGACATAACTGGGAACAGTTGCTCTGCTGTCACTATTTGCAGTACAGTTCACAATGCTGCCATACACAAGTGGCATACCTGTTTTATAAAGCTTTCAGGTGTCACCTCACTGTCTGTTCTGAATAAAATGGTTAACCTACAGCATTTTGCTAAACTCATTTTTTCCCCGAATTAAAAAAAGAAATAAGGGAAAACTTAAACATCCGATGACTGGATTGTTGATTCATACAATGCTTTTTGTTAAAACAATTACCCCAAGTAATATATGCCTCTGTGTATGGTAACAATGTGCAGATAAGTCAAGTTCAGGTTAAATGTGTTGGACTAAAGTTTAACTAAACATTTTATCTTCAAGGTGACGTCTTTTTTTGTTCTTGTTTGTTTGTGTTTCCCTTGGCAGCCCTACCTTAAGGCTTGATACTTTCTGGTGTGCATAAGCATATTTTGTTTGCCATTCACTTTCTGGCAGAATAGCGTTTGGCACTGGGTAGAATCAGAAGAGTGGAACATTTAAGGAACAAATGCTCTACTCCTACTAGTAGTGAAGTATTACTCTGTTTAAAAAAAAAAGCAAGCAAACCCTGCTGATGTTCTAGCATAACCAATCAAAGTACACTTAGCTTTGAAATCAAACATTGTGACTGAAAAATAGGTTTTATATGTTCTCATATTATTGATACTGGACATTTTGGTAATACTGAAAATCATAATATAATATTATCTCATGGAAGTACAGATTTCATTATGTGACATAATAGGATGTCAGAGTTTTCAAGTCTGTAGTGCAAATATCTATTCCCAATTTTATGCTACTTTAATGAGAGAAAACCTAAACAGTATTTCTTCAGTCTTACTCTGCCTGAACTGCTGCAGTCAAAAATGTTCAATGTTGAACTACCATTTCAGATGCCATTTATAGAAACTGATTACTTACTGTCCTTCCGATGATGAAGAAGAGAAAAAAAGAGTAAATTTTCATGGTGATTCAGCTGTCTTTTTTCTTTTATTATTTGCTTTGCATTTTGATCTATGTGCTGGGGGCTTCTTAGACTAACTTCCTGAAAACTTGATTCATTCACTCTGAAGGAGACTACATTAATAAATACAATCTGTGATCTATGAGGGAAAAGTACATTTTCCATTGGCATGCAGGGGAGTTACAATGCAAAGCTTTTCTGTTCTTCCTGTGATCCTACTAATGTTTTCCCCGTCCAAATTTTGGGTTAGGAATATTGAAAGCTGGAATAATTTACAGAAGAAAGCATCATGGAGAACAAATAGAGATTTTTGAGGCTTTCTAGCTCTGCCTACTTACTCTGGAAGATTTCAAGGAATTCTCAAACTGTGAAAGTGCTCACAACCTTGCCAGTTTGGGATCCATGCTTTAAGACTCTGCTTATAGTCCGTAAGGTGATGACCTGGGTCTGCGCGTGTGTGTGTGGGCATTGCTGCAAGCCCTTCCCCATCAGAGACCCTGTGATTCAGGGTCTATACTTCAGAATAACCCGAGCCACAAACCAACGCTTTCAGCTTTTAGGACATTGCTACATTCACCATCCAACTCCTAAGGACAGGAGAGCTTGAGCTAGAAAGAGATGTTGTCTAAGCTGATCTAAGCACAACATCAAAGGTTTGTGCACTGTAGAAGAGATTTACTTTGTAGCAGTTGCTTCTTGTGGTTTCAACTGTCTTATTAGGGAGAGATGTAAGAAGAATACGTAAGTGCAAATCTCAGCAGGAAACAATCATGAGCATTCAACTGACATTTCTTGTAAAATGTATATGAATAAAAGTATGAAAATATATTTAAAACTTACATAAATGCCTAATCTTGAATTTTTCTGTTTCACGAAACGACAAAGCACTTATTTTTGCTGCTTTTCTCTGAGGACTGATCTCACTGTATGCTAGTGCTTCAATGAGGTGCTAGATACTTTCTGATGAGGAGATTTAAGAAATTCCTGAGGCATCCACCATCTTTTTGCTTGCTAGATTCAAGTCACAGTTGATGTTTCAACTAAATAAATCTTGGGTGAAGATAGGCTGAGGTCTTCTTTCTGACCAGAAGCATGCCTGGATATGAAACAAGTTTGTGTATGACTTCGGCTTCTGTTCTATAGATGCTGAGTATCCCACATTTCGTAGGGTAATCTTTTGACTTACTGTTCTATCTAAAGTTAGAAAGGTGTATTGTTGTGGTTTTTTTTTTGTTTGGGTGGGATATTTTGTTTGATTTTTTTTGTGTTTTTTGTGTGTGTGTGTGTGTGTGTGTGTGTCCCACAATGGGCTTTGTCTGGTTTACATCATTGGTATCTTTGCTTCATCTGACAGGCATGATCATTTCTGGTTATTGAGTACTGTATATAGGAGCTCCTTTGGCTGTAAAATTAGTTCTATAAGAAACATTGTCTACTCTGTGCTAGGGGTATTTTTATATGGCATATGAATTGTTTTTCTGTCCATTTCAGCAATTGTAGGGTCTTGTCTTTTATGGTAATTCCAAAGGGGTTTTTTTATGCCTTATGCAGCTACCTGGTGATAAAAATTCTCTAATACTGTAACAAATTGAGGCTGTCAGAGCTGGAATAAAAGCACCTTCAAGGTAATCATTGGTCTGTCTGAACAGTGTTTACTTGTGAGTGGCAGAGAATCAAGTTTTAAAAAATTTGAACCTCATAAGAGATCTTGCCCAAGTTTACTGCTCGCTTGATGTGAAAAGGCTGGTTTTGGAAAAACTGGAGGAGAGGTGGCTATTTCAGGGTAAAGGACATGTTCTGTTTTATGCACAACATAAAGCAACAGGGAACTTTTACCAGGTGTCCTCATAAAGTCAGTTGCATTTGGTATAATGTTAGGGCCACCAAAAAACGCATTATGAAACATTGGCCTTCACTTCTGCACCTGAAAATAATATGTCTGTATAGCAATTATTCCTCATGCATGTAAAATTGTGGATATAAAAACAGCAGAGCGTGTCACTATGAAAATTATTTCTAAACACTTTGTGCACTGAGTAAATGCTCCATAAAATTCATCTTACACAAAAGGAAATAAATGCATGGGCCGCGAAGAACTGTGCAGCAGAAATGCCTTTAATTGTAAATTTGTGTTTTTTCTGTGTAAGAACAAAAGGTTTAAAGGAAAAAGCTATCCAAAATTCCACACTGGAGAGCTGAGCTTCTGGTAGAAGGTGGCCATAGTGATCATGTTATTACTATGAGTTTGTACAACTTTTACGACTATTGGAGAGCAGGAGTCTGTGACTTGAAGCTGCCAGATGAGTGAAGTATGTGTATGTGCCTGCAAGTCCCCAGAATCTGACTTCTGTATGCAGAAGTCTCTGAGATGGGTCAGAGAATGTAGTAATTCTCTAACATAATTACTTTTTCCCAGTCTCATGGGCATCTGAACGTTTTCTGCAATTGTATTTAACCTTTCAGGGGTTTCTGTTGGTTTTAATATGAAATTTAGCTTGAAGAAAGACTGAAATTATGCATAAAAATGAAGCAATAACTCATCAAATAATTAAGAACAGATTGAAAACTCCATTTCAAGCAGAAAAAGAATGTTGAAGCTCATGATCAAACATTTAGAATATCTGCATTATTTTTACCTAAGCTACATGGAATTGATGTGTGGGAAATTGTTTTCAAATATTTCTAAACATCAAATAATTATTTATTTTTGCCCATTCTCCTTATGTATTCTTCACCACTGTATAAAGCCTGTACCTTTCTTCCTATTTGACTTTTAGAAATGAAGCTTTATGATAACCAGTATGTTCTTAGTTTTCACATTCGGAGTAAGATATTCAGGGAGGAAAACGTGCATACAATACATGTGAAACATTGCGTAGCTCTTAAAGGCAGAGTTGTATTACAGCATGTAGCATTTGCAGAATTTTCAGTTAACACTAAGTACCCCTTACTCAGTGTCAGATGTCTTTTGACTGCACAACTTTAGATGAGAAACCTATAGACTTGAAATAGTGAGAGGATGCTAAGGATTCTTGATCATAGCATTTGATGGTCCAGTGGCTCCCACTTCTTAGGAAGATAATTTAAAAGGTGGTGATGGCAAAATGTATTTAACCTCAATGATTTTTCAATAAATGTTTTATTGCATTTTGAGGTCCCCCACAGTCCCCCCACAAATTTTTATTATTATGTATTAGAGATTATTAATGTGGATTTAATATGAGAAATTTCTGCGCATAATATAGGGAGCCTCTAGAGATGAACAATATGTATTTCTGCAGGGAATTGTGGTTGAGGTACCTGCAAGAACAGAACTGCACCATGGCATCAAACCATTTAGTAAAAAAAATAGAAAATAAGTTGCTAAACAGGATGGCTATAGTGGGTTGACAGCAAGTTCTGTTGTAAGATTTCTTTTCTATGAAACTCACAAATTCTGTAAGGACAGAGAAGTGGTTGAATCACCATCCCTGGAGGTATTTAAAAGACAGGTAGATGTGGTGCTTAGGGACATGGCTTAGTGGTGATTTTAGCAGTGTTAGGTTAATGGTTGGACTCGATGATCTTAAAGGTCCCTTTAAGGGACTTTAAGGGAGGGATAGACCCTCCCATTTGGCAGGGATTTGGGTCAGCGTCCCCCATGCCAATTATCTGTATTATCGGTGACAATTATCTTTGGTTTTCCGACTTGTAATCTAATTGGTGGGCAGGTATGATTCAGACCTCATTTTATCTGAACGATGCCTTCAAGTAAGCTTCACCCCATGACATATATGCATACAAATGTATGTGTATGTACATATTTCTTTCAATGAAAATTGCTAACATGAACAAATTGGCAATATCCATAGTTAGTGTTGCTCAACACTTTCCATTATGAAGGTGTTCTTAGTTGCTAACAGTTTTGTTGAACTTAACTGGCCCAAATGCTATGTGCTATCTCTCAGTTGAAAAGATTCAGATATGATGATACAGGTATGCTCCTGAATAAAATTAGGGAGATTGCTTGTTGTGATTGTGTTAAAGATTTAAAATAAAAACATGCTTGGAGTTCCTAGTCTTTGCTTACCTTTTGTCAGTAGCATTTGCTAATTCAATCTGCTATAAAAAAGATAAAATTACTATAGTAAAAAAAAAGTAAAAAAAATACTGCTTTCCCCCTGACAGTATTCATTTTTAAAAAAAAAAAACCCTCTCAGAATACCTTCAGAGTACACTCTAAGTAAGATTTTATTTTTTAGTTTAATTGTGCAGTGGCAAAAATTTTAATTCTTTAATGAATTATAACATTATATTTTTTCTTGTGATTTGAAGGTTCCAGAATATAGGGGGAGGAATTTAGATAGTAAACAGCTCAAGGTGTATTTTCTTTACTTTTTTTTTCCCAGTATGATCTCTGCAGCTGCTGAGATTATAAGCCTTTTTGATTCTTCTGGCAGGCAATCAAACGTAGTAGTTGTGTTTAACACTGAAATAAGCTGTGTGTATGACTTTTAATGATTGACAGCTGTTAAGATAGTATTGTTTTTAAAATTATTGCATGAGCTAGAAACTGCTGAGTATTTTTTGTGCTATTCCTTTGCTTTCCTTCCCTTTAATTGTAATAGGTCACGTATCAAAATTTAGTCTTTATTTAAAAATTTCTCTCTTCAGTGCCTGGTTTCATTTAAGTATATTGGCTGTTTTGATAATGCAGACAGTTAAGTAGTGCTGTTAAGTCAGAATGGTGATATCTACTGTGTAACGTATAAGTTACTGGCTGATAAATCAATACCCGTGTACCTGTAATCAGTTAATGAGTAGGTATGTTTTGCATGTTTCCTGACATAGATCTCCCTTTTGAAGTATTTTTTTGTACCCAACTGTAGTTTCACAGTTTTCATTTCTACTGTGAGACCCATTATTTTCCATTTTGTCTAATGATACAGTTTAATGCTGGTTTCTAACACAGAATAGCAGTTTAGGAATTTATCTGACCAAGAGCAAAAGAGCTTTAGTTTCATTGAATTTTGAGGGTTGGTAATTCAGATTTTCATCATCTGTGAAACATAAAGGATATTGACTAGCATAAATTGTATCTGATTCACCTATCCTTTCCCTCCTCTTCCCGATAACAGCTGGAAAGGGCTGTAGCAGTAGGCTAGAAGCCAGCAAATGTTACACACTTTACTTCATCTTTTTTTGTTCCTTACTAAAATCAGCTGAAGAGGTTGTAAATCAAGCCTATTAAAATTCCAAGTGTGCAGATCAGTGCAGGGAGTGCAGGCTTTTATTTTTGCTTCATCAGACACCCTATTATTTTACACAAAATCTTACAGTATTTGGGTAGTCATTTGAAAATACTGTGACTTCTAAATTTGTTTCAGTATCACTAGTTGTAAAACTTTTATCTTGCTCTCCACAGTTTTATGTTATTTGAAAACTTTAAACATGACCTGCTTCCAAAATGCAAAAAGACCACGATGCCATTTAAGAGTGAACAATAAAAATGTAGTTGGACAGGTAACAGCAAAAATTACAGCCCTGGTAAACTGAGGAGAACACATTTGAGAGGCTGATACAGGTTTTATTGTATTGCACTGGGAACGTAATACTGTAATCCTTGCAGCAGTTCCTTACTGAATCAGAATCACAATAAACAAAGACAAAATAGTTTTGGTAGTTTTGTGTGCCTTTTAATATTATTTGTTAAATATGAAACTTACAGTGGTCTAGATAGGCAATAGATGCATAAAGGTACATTCATTCCTGTTATTAAAAAAAAATCCCTTATGGGTTCTAAAAATCAGATACTGGAGAAAGAAACTATTTTGTATCAGAAACTAGTAGAAGGCTTTAACTCTTTAAACTAGACAGTAAGAAACTTTCCGATCATCTTAGAGTGCTACACAAAAAGTATAGTTTCTTATATCCCCTGAGCCCTTTTTCCATGTATCCAATGACAAAGACAGTAATGTTGATACTACATTTTCACCCTATTTCTTTATTCATAATCACTGTACACAGTGACACAAAGATAAATACAAGCAATTCTTGCTCAGAAATGTAGGGGAAATTAATGAAGAATGAGGAAAAAAAGCAATGCAACAACAACAAAAAAGCAATTTAGGGGAAATGGATCCATTAAGGCAGGCCACACAATTTTATGCATCTTCATTTTATCAGGATCCATTCTATCTTCTTACATGTGACTGTGTATTTATATGGAGACAATCCGAAGCATTTAGACTAAGCATAGGCTTAGTCATAGTGAATTTGTTGCTTATACTATTTCTTTATAAGGATTTCTATTTTCTATTTAAAATTCAAATGCTGTCAAGCATCAAGATATAAGTCATGCCACGTTACTACTAAGTCATCCAGTTAGTTACTTACTGTCCTAATTAAAAGGATTAAAAACATATAGGTTCACTGTTTGTTAAAAGAATGTTTCAGCTGAGAAAAGTTATGGTGTCAAGTTCAAGAATATTACTTTCCTTCACAAAAGACTGGAGTCCTGTTAAAAAATAAATGTTACAAAAAGTGAATCATAATTACCTTGTTTGAAAAGTCTTAAACAATTTTAAACAACTGAAAAACCTTAATTTACAAGATTCCTTTCTTTCCTCCCTACACAAGAAAGAGTAAATATGTCAAGCAGCATCTTTGGGAATCAATGGCAGCAACAACTTTTTCATTCCCCTGTTGAATAACAGCATGATTTTATTGCAGCAGATGAAGGGAATCTTCAGTAAACCCTGAAGCATCAGAGTAAGCAATAAGTAGAAATCAAGAAAAAAAACATTCCTTGATTTTTGTTGTTGTTGTTGTTGTTTGGTTTTAGATAGTTTCATTTTGAATTGAATTGTATAATTGTATAATGTATTGAATAATTGTAATCCACAATAACTTCTTCACAATATCCCATCTTCAGCAAACACTAATTACAATTAATACATAGCAGTTGCTATGTTACTGTAAATATACCAAATGTAACAGATTTTTGTTAAGAACTTTGTTATTGTGCCTTAAGCATTCCTGCTTATCAAGTACACTGGTACCTGTGTCCCATTCTTTGTGGGACTGTACTCCTTTTTATTGATTGTTGCTTCTAACAGAGCCATGAAAATGGCTCAATTTTCTGTGTAAAACGAAGTTAGTGGATCCCTGGCTGTTTGTGATTGTGTGAACATGGAGTCAACATGGAATGAACTAACAGAGCAGAAAAATGCTTGCGCAGCTAATGCACAGTTCAGCTTCTGCAATCTCACCAAAAGCGCCAAAGTCCAAACTCAGAAAGTCTGAAGTTTGGGCCATAGTTGAGTTCTGGACTGTGGCAGTTATTTTTCCACATTCAGGATGTGATGTCACCCCCAAATCTAGACCTGAATTAAGATACTAGGATAACAGAACAATAAGAGGAGTAAATAGGGCCTGCAATAGTGAAGATGCAAGGTATCATTTGACTCTATATTGCTAAATTAAGTAAGTGTACCCCATTTTCAGGATCTGATGAAAGTTAATCTCAGATGAGCCACACATTTTGATGCCCAGATACCATTAAGTGCTCTGACAGATATTTAGGTACTGAATTCCTTTAAAAATCTGAGGGTTTTGGCATAGCCATAGTGATTTGGAGATGCTTCATATTATTATGTAAAGGCATAAATTTCATTTGTGTTTTCTTTCCCTTTTTAGAAAGTAATGAATTGAATTCAGCAGAGATGTTCTCCAAGCCTAACAGTGCTCAAGATATACTTCTCTTCATGTTTGCTAGAATTTAACAACCAGAGAGTGTGAACAGAGTGAATAATTAAGGAAAGAGTAATGCTTATCAGGACATTAAGTTCTTCATTTCCAGGTTACTCTGAAATACATCTGCTTCTTTGTTGAAGGAGTAGTTCAGAATTTAGACTGTATATTGAAGGGGCATATTGAAAGGATTTTATAAGCAGGAAAACCAGTGAGAACCTACTCTAATTGGTCTGTGGTAGCATATTTCCAAGAAACTAGATTAGATATAATTATCTTGGGAGGTTAAGCAACCCTCTTATCCCCATTAGTGTACTTACATAATATACATTTTAATACCGTCTCACAGTAAGGCTACTGGTAAACCTTAGGAGATATGCAGATTCCTGGTGTTGTCTTTTCTTTCTAAAAGGCTCAGAAGAGATATCACTATTCCTGGAAATATGGTTTTCTTCCTTGTCTTCTTTTTGATGTAACTCATTATGGGCAGTTATAATTTTCCCAGTAGCTTGGACTCAGGTGTTTATTGTTCTAAAGAAAGGAAAAAGGCGTTGTGAATGGCTGAGTGTTTTTCCCTCCCTGGGAAAAAGGGTTGTGCAGCTGATGATACCTGGTCAATCTGCTGGTAGAAACCAGCAGTAGGAGGAGAAGAATCATGATTTTAGACATTTTTTTCTGTAATGAGGAAAAGTGAGCTTCTGGGCAAAACCTGGTAGGACTGGGAGAGATATTACATGTGTAAAGTCACATGCTAATTGTAAAACTTCTGTATGATGTTACCACGTAAACACTGTTAGTAAAAGAGCAGGTTAGGTTTTGACATTCAAGAAACCCCTCATTAAATCGTGTGAGTACAGCTCTCACTAGGTGTGTATTCAAAAGAAGGAAAGCCTTTTCTCCATGTATTCGTCATGCCCCCATGAGTGCAATACTGTCAGAAATGTGTGAATTTCTTGAAATGTCTTTCAGTGGCAGATTTTTTTTTTTCTATTTTTATTAGTCTAGGTTTTAACACTAGCAATTTTAGTGATCTGACAAACATGAGGACTTTGCAAGTACTGTCTACTTTTGTTTCAGCTTTCTTGCTAGGATTTATCCTATTCAGAAACTTTTGTTTCTGGGTTTTTTTCATGTCTGAATCATTTAGAGGGATAGATGTCTGGAACAAAATTTATTGTATAAAATATAAGTACAAGAACCACTACCCAGCACTGAAATAAAAAAATGGCATTCAAGTTTGGAAATGTTTTGTGTTGTACATTTTAGACTACATATTTTTCTGTCATTCTATTTCATGGTTGCTGATATGGCCAATGGCCAAAATAGTGATAAAGAGGCTATTATGATGAATCGTGCCAGTCTGATGAGGAAGGACTAATAGAACACGTTTTGATTTAAAAGACAGTAACAACAAACCCCACAACCACGAAACCCCCACCCAAGCTGTCTGCATTTCGTTGTTAGCACATTTCAGTAATTCCACACCACCTTTGACTGCCTATTTGAAAAGCAGTTCTTGGACACGCAGTCTTCCATGATGGGTTCTTCCAGTATATGTTCACCATCTTAAAGATGGATTTCTCCCCTGCTGAGCTCTGTGCAAGCTTAAGTTATTTTGAGCAGTCTGGACTGGCAGAGGGTAAATCATTAATATTAATGCTTTTACAACTTGTATGTTTACAACTTCATGGATCCTTCTGGGGAGAAGTGCCGAAATCCAGGATCTTATTTATATGATGACAATCTTGACCCTTGTATCCGTTACGGATTACGTATGCTTATTTAAGAAGCAGCCTAATTCTTGCAGAGCTGGCCTGAACCTTTAAAACCAGCTTGCTTTCTGTACTTTTCTGATAGATCGTAGTATAGACATATACTGTTGATAGCAATAGCTGTTGATAGTACTAGAAAACATAGGAGAATTGTATCATGTCTCTGACTTTGCTGACAAGGGTTGTCCTCTTTAGATATACAGAACTGTATGAGAGTTAACCAAAGATTATGTGAGTCAACAATAGTAATCCTCAAATGGGATCGCACGTTTTTTCAGTTTGCCTAATTTCAGTGTAAGGTCTGTGGAACCTTTTGTTTGGCAAAACACTGGTTTTTGTATATAATTCCAAGCTGTGGCTTTTAAAGGAAACACTTTTTTTTTTTTTTCTTTTTTTCAAAAGAGTTGTTCAGATATTAGAGTGGATCAATGTTTGCTGTGTTTGGAGCTACTGCATTTATTGCTTCAGAGCACAATACTTTTTGTGTGTGTTTGAACATCTCAGAAGACATTTCAAATAAAGCTTTTGGGATGCTGCTGCAAGGAGTTTATGTGTACATTTCTTCCTTTGATTTCAGTATTTGCATTGCTTTTACAACATTGTATTTAAAAAGAGATAAGGTCTGTTTTGGTTGGTAGTTCACCTGTTTCTTAGGGGATAAAGATATTCTCCATGACCTCATTTAGATCAGAATCAGCATAAGACATGATCTTAAGGAAATAAGACATTTATCAATGCATCTGTTTTTATGAAGGTTTGGAGTTTTTTGAAGGGTGGGATGGAGATGTCAAAGCTGTTAGGCAACTTAAGTGGTACTTCTGTTAGTTTTGAATAGTACTAAGATGAGTTATTCATTTCTGGTAGACTACATTTTTAGAAGAGGAGGGAGAAATTATGTGAAAAGCTAACATGATCCAAAGACTTTTTGAATACCAAACTTGCATTTTTGAGGAGTTTATTTGTAGCCATATGTTTTGCTTTGTGTTTGAATGAATAAGCTATATAGCAATCATGATGGTAATAATTTTATCTATAGTTTTTTTGTTATCTTTCGTTCCCTTCCATGAATATTCATGACGTGTGAACGCAATATGGGATTATCTGATCTTAAATATAGAACAGACAAAACAACATACAGAAATATCTGAAAATAGTAGTCCGAATAGTTAATAACAGCTTGAAGTACTTGCTGTGCCTCTCGGTCAATTGCTTACATTTTACTATGAGGTCAGTATTGATTATGACAACTTTACATAGGCATATGCGAACAGATGCATGAATCCAACCTCAGAGTTTACCTATAACTATTCCTGCATATATAGGGATGACTGCATTGATATATTTCCCGTAGTGTTTTCCAGTCTGTACTTGCCCCCTCCCTTACCTGTTACCTGTGTTGCAATCATGTGACACAACAATTTACTTTTATTTCACAAATTTCTCATTTCAGCCCCAAGTTTTGTGTTTTATTGGACTGTAAGCTTATGTGGAGTGCCACTGGGTTTTTCACTTGAAGACAAGTTCCTTATTTTTTATTCCTGTTTAATTACTTTGAATTGCACATTTAGAAGACAATACAAAGAAATAAGCTTGCTTCGGGTCTTTGTGTGCAATTAATATTTCTTTACTGAATTCCAGACACTTTAATCTGCGTGAAAAACAGTAGAATTGCAAAGGTATGAATAGAGAGCATTCTGTAACTTGCTGAGGGGTTTGGATAATACGTGAGAAGACAGGAGCTTCTTTTCAAAGTCTAGTCTGATTTGTCAGCATTTGCATTTGGAAAATTTATGTAGTATTCAACATTTCGTAGCAAATACTGAAAGAGAAATGCTGAGCCTGCAGCATTTTTATTACCACTAATCAGAAACAAATTCTAGTATAAGTAAACTTTGTACTACTTAACTATTTACTTTGTGATACTTAAGTGAGCAACTTTGCTATCTGAATGTTTTCAGTAGTGGAATATCTCAAGAGGAGGACGCAAGAGTTTTAAAAAAAAATGTCACTTTCACTATAGGATTGGCTTGCTGCTGTCAGCATGCCAAATTTGAAACCAGATTGCAAGTTGTGGAGTGCATTACAGATCCTATTTTCAGCAATGTTCATCTCCTGCTGAGAAAGTATTAAATAAATCCTGTATGGAGAGTGATAAAGGAACACCACGGAAGGCATCCAGTAAATGTGATCACTAAGTGAAAAAGCACACACCTCTTCATTTTTGGACTAGTCAATTTTTGTATCTTCCTTCCTCAATTTCATATCTTCTCCATTCCTTACAAAATGTTGGGTAACACGTATCCACGCAAAACATGCTCTAAATTTTATCAATCTGTGAATCACTGAAGTATTAAAGTACACTTATAACTCTGGTATTTATAAACTTTTGCCTTACAGAAGCGGCTATACTATTGCTAAAAGTGCCTGGAAATCAGGTTTCTCATAAGCTCTGCTTATTGTTTTTCTTGCTCCAAACTATCATCTCTCTGTGCAGCAACAGAAATGTTCTATCTTTTTTTCCTTTGTCATTGTGTGTCCCCAACCAGAAGTTTGGGTTTCTTTCTTCCTAACTTATTCGTGGACATAGTCATGTGCATGTGCAACAAGGGAAAAATAGATTTAATCATATATAGCATTCCTGACCATTCCTGATTCATTTACAGCTTGTCCTCTTGGCAAACTATTTATTTTCCACGCTAGGTTTCAACTTGCTCATCATTTCCAATCTAAGTTTCTCCTCACCAAAGTTGTGCTTTCCTGCCAAATCTCACCCTCCCTCCGTTGGCTTTGAATTTGTTTCAAAAATATGCCACAAGAAACTGTATTTCATGACTCTAGGGTTTTAAAACTTGAGTTAAAGTTTTTTAAGAGAATGATGGGCAGAAAGTGAGTATCAGCTCAAAAGGTAAATGTTTCAAATAATCAAGACTTCCTCAAAGAGCAAGAATTTTACAATTAAATGCTTTCTAAATTGTAGCTTTAGCTAATAATTCTATTATGATACTGCCATCACACAAGATGGGTTCTATTTTTAGTGTGTTTAAATTAGAGTAGCTGGATAGAATGTTGATTTCTGATCTTTTGTTTTTCAGAGACTGTCAAACAATATTACAACACATAAGGTTGATGCTGCGTCTAATATTTAGAATGTTATGCCAGTGTTATGCCTTCTACTGTGTGTTTGCTTCCAGTCCTTTTATAAAGAGAGGTTTACCATATTTCAGGCAAACTAGGCTTGCTGAGTCTTGTGGTTATAGTGGAGTGAATGTGGAAGAAATTTAGTGGTTTCCCATTGTAATAAAAGTTCCTTCGAATTCTTTAATATGAATTACAGAAATACAATTTTTTACTTTGTTAAAATCCTTGATTCTTCACATATTATTCAAATGAGGCAATGAGCTAATGATTTACATTATAGGAGAGGCCAAGTAACTTATTTTAATCAGCATTATCTATTTTCGATATCTGAGATAATGAAGGTGGGTCAAATGAGAGGCTATCAAGATGAGCTATTAATTTTTAACTTATGTTAATAGAAATGCAATTCACACAAAAATTGATGTATTTGTTTCAGCCTAGGAAAGATTTTGTGTTAGAAAATTTTTCTTAATATGAAGTGAATGAATGGCAGGGGAAGGTACATTTATATGGGCACATTAATCTGTTTTGAGATAAACCATCTTCTCAGAAGATTATAATGTATGGTATTATTTGATCAGTACAAAAAAAACCCAACCAAAAACATGGATGTACTGTTTCTGAAATTAGTTGTTGTTTGTGGTTTTGATGTTTTTTTTTCTTGTTTTGTTTTATTTCAGTACAGAACCCTATACTTGTTAAAAATTATGTGATATTAGATGTCTTTAATAAAAGTTTTTGAAGCTAGAGACTATTCAGATTGGTTACTGACTTTATTTCTCCTGTTAAGCTGAGAAATTTCTTGACAAACTTTATTGTGTGGTTTTCATTTTGGGTTGGCTTTTTTTTTTTTTTAATTTCTGGAGCAGATGTTTGTCTTCTATGTGAGACATAAATTGTAGGATGTGGTAGAGGTGATGAAATTTACACTTTTCATAGCCTTCAAAAGTTATTGTAAAATCACCAGCTGTGTTCTCATGAGTTTATCACTCAAATGCCCTACTCACATGATCCTTGAAATTCTGGGAACGACAGATTTCATTGAGTCAGTTCTTGAACCAAATAATATAATTTGCTTAATTAGGTGAAACATAATCTTGAAATATGAGATTTCTATTTTTTTCAAACTCTTACAAACCCTTCTTAAATGCCTAAGCCCATATGTTCCTCATGCTGTGCAAAACTGTTCAGAGGGAACAAAGCCAGTTAAAAATTCAGAGATCGAGTGGAACTAGGTAGCTGAGGAAGATGCATATTGTTAAGGGTTTGCACCAAGTTTTCAATCTAGAATTAAGGATTAATGGGAATTCAAAGCCACAAAACTTTAAATTTCTATTGCTGACTGGAGGATTCCTGACAGCTTAGGTCAGATCTCCTAATGACACGTTGCAAACTGGCAAGGACAAAGCTGTTGGGCAAAATGAAACCACAAGTTTACCAGCTCCCTTAAGGCTTTGTAAATTATGTATAGGACTGCTTCAGCCTCCTGAATGTGGTAGGAGTGGAAAGATATGGATGTTACTGTGACGCAGTTTTTATTCTTCTTCTGTGCGGTATAAAATACTGTGTGTTGCAGAGGTGAAAAACAAAATAACATCACGTATCTATGAAAGACTTCACAAATAAATTTTATGGATGTCACAAGTTTAAAATGAATGCTTTAACATTAATAAAAATGCCACTAAAGGATAAATGTTAATGTATTTTTTTTCCAATAAAGGAGCCAAAGCGAGAGAATACTTGAGTGAAGAAATTTTCCTTCCTAATTCTTGCTCTATCCAGTCCCAGTAAAGGTCGCCCATTGCATAAATCCTGGAGAAGTACTTGTTAGAAACATTTTCCCTTAAAAGGTGTACAGGAGTGGAAAGAGGTAGGCACCTATGTTTCACAAGAATTAGAAAAATAAAAGAAGCTTAATTCTGAGCTGTCACCTAAATGATTTTTTGAAGTTGTAAAACTAATTTACGTAAACTTTGGCAAGTAGAAATCAGTTTTTCATTGTCTGGAATAATGGAAAGCCCAGATAATATGTTGCCAGGGCAGAAGAGAACTTGACCTGAAGAGAACTAGTCATCTCCTCTTCACTCAACCTGATTCATACAGGAATGCTTGAGCATCCTTCCACAAAATTTTCTGGTGCCTCAAGTGTCAGATAAGTTTTGCTCAGGTGCAGTGTGGCCCCAGCTGGCTTCAAGTGTTCATGCTGTGGCTTCTCTAGCAGACCTTCGTGGGCTGTGGCTGCTGGGAAGGGCAATGTTCATGTGGCTTTTCAGAAGTCAGCTTGGATGCGCACTTAATAACCATTTCACACCTAAACCACTTCTAGCCCCGTAACCAATATGGCTGCAGTCCTGTTATACCTCAGCAAAAGTAAATGTTCAGAGCCAGGCTGTCTCTGCGCGAAGACCAACTCTGACTGTGTCAGAGGCACGACTAATTTCTAACTTCTATGGTTAATGACATGTGGATAATGGAGTCTTCTGTGTGTTTATTAATGCTATAGTAAAACCTATGAGGAAATTAAAATTCACGTTTTGAAGGAGGATCTAGACAGCACAGTAAACATGGTTTCACGTTCTGTTTTATTCTCCTCTCTGTTAAGTGATTATTTTCCACTGTGCTTATGGAGTAGTGGAAGGAAACACAGTATGTGACCCTAGAACTAATGAGGTCACAGTGCATGTATACCAGGCTGTTATAATTTGGGTGTTTTTTCAATTTATTGTTTGATTTGTCAGCTTCAGTGGTTTCCTTCAAGAGATGCTGCCTAATTTTCAAAATTGAGAGACCCTAGTGTAAAACCTTGAAGCTGTCTTCTTTTCACACTAGAAATAGGTCACTTATTCCTGTCTAGTTGCTCAGCTGAGACATGTTTTTGCCCAACACAGAACTTTACCTACTGCTCATGATTACTTAAATATCTTTTTGGGAGGCTATGCCCTAAAGTTCTTTGAGAGTCCAGGTAAATAATTTCTCATCTTTGTTCATTAAACTGTTGACTTTCCACCGAGAACTGTAAGGGGTCAAAGAAGCAGGATTTGCCTTTAGAGAGTTCTACCCTTTCTTCCCTGTTCCCATAGTTTTCTGCTTAGACAACATTCCCACAGTTCTCTGTTTCATTTTAGATTTAGCTCATTCTGAAGGTGCTTGGCTTAATAATTCTGAAAACCATTACTGTTTTTTTTTTCTAAAGGTAGTCACGGCACTAGTTGCTTAGGCAACCTCCAGTTCTTATGTGAAGCCAAAGAGTTGAGGCCAGGTTTCATCTCGGTGTGAGTACTAACAGATCAAAACCATGCCATGCAGTAGTCCAGAATAGTTTAAAAATTACTTACAGCTTTTGTTCGTTATGAATATAGTTACGCTTCACTATTAGCAAACAGTACTGTCAAGCAAACTTATTTCAAAAGTTCAAAGCTAGTTAAGCCATTTTTCTGTTAATCTGAGATTCCCTATTATAAAACAAACAGTAAGCATAGTTTATGGATATCTTAATTTATTCTTGTTGGAAAATAGATTTTGCAATATAAACATTTTTATATACTGGATCTTAAGAATTAGGTTAAACATATGTCTGAAATTTAGATTTGTGACAACAATAGCTCTGTGATGACTTATTCCACAATATTTTTATCATAATTATTTCATTAGCAATGTGTGGTTCATCAATTCTGAATGTACAATTAGTTCAAAATCTACTAGAGAGGTTTTTGGTGATAGCTATGGGTTGTTTCTGTAAGTAGCTTAGAAAGGTTTAAAAGATCCTAATAGATTTCCCTCCAAGAACTACTGTTCTTAACTAAACAGTCACAAAACAGAAGGATGGAGAAACAGCAAAAAAAGTCAGTGGGGCACAGTTACTGGGAATAAGAGTCTACCAGTCTTGGTTGTCACGTACCAGGCGGTATTGGTTTGGTTCTGGCTAATTGACACAAACTGAAAGATTGACCTACTGCTTCTTTTTCAGAAGAGTATTTAACATACTTACTTGCTGCTTGATGAATGAAGGTGAGAAATGAATTATTTTGTACAAATATAGACAGAATGGTGAGTCTGATAATTTCCTGTTAGTTCTTTATCTTGAAAGAAAAATATCTAAATTTTGGAACCCAGAATTCCTACTACTATATAGGAATTACTTTATGATAGAAATTTTATTTCAAATATCTTTCCTTCCAAGAGGAGGGACAAAAATGGGTGAGCGTGAAATATTTCATGTTTTGGATAGCAGACTATTTAGTAAAACTATTTTGTTCTACTGCTGTATGTTTTACACTGTAAGCCTGTGATATCTTTTTTCTGACCTGATAAATTGCCTGGACCGATGAGTGGTTGTCAATAGAGTATGTCTATATAGCATCAACTTAACATTTAATTAGGTTTATATAATCAGCATCCCCTGACATTACTGTGGTAACTGGACTGGAGAAGACCCTAATTAGTAAACTCCCATAGTGTCTAAAGGGTGCGCTTGACATTTTTCTTTGTAGATTTTGATTATTTTACCAGTCTGTGAATGTGAAAAATGTACATTTTAGTATCTTTTTTTTTTTTTTTTTTTAGTGTGGGAGCAGTTAGTGGCAAGCAAAGAAAATGTGTAATTTTCACACTTTTGATACCATGCCTCTTCGTACTTGTACTGATCTTACATGAAGCAAAACATATTTTAATTCCCAGTGTTGTTTCTATTTCAGGACTTTTTTGATACTCTTGTAACTTTAAGGACTGTATGGTGCCTTCTGTAAAACTGTAAAAAGTACTCCTTCTGTAGTAGAGCTACTGCTCTGCTGAAAAGCGAATTTGAGCTGGCACCTTCATTCTACACTGCCACTCATGTGGGCTTTGTACTTGGTGGGAAAAGAACTTTCTGGGATGAAATTTTGCATATATGATAACAGAAAGATGTATTTTTTTCTGTCTTATGATGGAACTTTCATTTAAATGTCATTTGAAAAAAAAATCAAAATTAAAACTGTATCTGTTTTGCTTGCTAATATGATCTTAGATATCAGGTGGAGGTATATTTTTAGTGCAAATGTATTTTCTATTACAGTGCAAGAAAAGTAAGACATAAAATGCATAATATTAACCTGCATTAACAACAACTGTTAACCCTGTAAGCAAACTGCAGTCCCGTGGGTTATCAGTAAAGACTTAAGTAAATATGTATGCAGGGAATCAATATAGAGAATAGTCTGTCCCTTCCTGAGGACAGCGTATCTTAGCCCTTTGTTGGCATAGATAAATGGGTTGTCATTCTAAACATACTGGCACATCTCCTATGTCAGCCTGGGGAAGTCCTGATCCTTCAAAATGTGACATAGCTTCAGCACGAACGCAAGATTGACAGATTGTCCTTCACTTCCTAACTCGGCTGTAAAGATTTGCAAAGTGGATTAATGAGCTCTTAAACAAGGCCATGGAAGTTCAACTATGAGAAAGTGCCCAAAGACCACTGTCATGTTGGGCTATAAGATTCCTCTTCCTGCTCCTTTGCTTTATTATAGTCTCTGTGCACGTTTCATTTTCCCATTGTTCACATCACAGTCGAGTGTGTTTGACCCCACTGTTTGAGTATCTTGTCTGTGCTTTTCTATTTGTCTTTCCCTTATTCCTATCCACTTCCACCTGATTATCAGGGGTCTGACCTGGATTTGCTATACCCCAGATATCGCAAAAGCTGAGGGAGAGGCTGGGATCTTCATTTTGTGCTTGGAGTCTTTAAAAATAAGTGCTTTCAGTAGCAATAACAAGCCAGCCTGTATGTAATTATTTTGACCAGCACATTTCTTTTTCCCCTGAAGACTTCTTCAAATGCTCCTTAGTTTTGCAGGTAGCTGGCCTGCAGTTAAATACAACTTTTACTTTCAAAGTTAGTTTCTCTCTCTTCAGCTTTCTAAATAAATGTTAAAATTGAATATAGGCCAACTACCTATATATGCTTTTGCATTCATCTCTTTTTTCCATTGTTTCATGTTTCCTGAGGCAAACTTGTTTTCTGTGGAGCTATATACAGAGAAGGGGTGCTTAATAAAATCTCATCTGTTGAGCTGGTACTTGGCAAGTGTGTTCTCAGTTCACTCATGCTTTTGAGGGAGAGAGAATGAAATGGCATTGGGAAATGGTGTAGTTAACGCCAGTTAGTTTGTTGAGACTTATAGCATGGCATATATTTCAGAATTGTGAATGAGTCTCTTGATATTGTAGTAAAAATTGGTTTATTCAAGTTACATAGATCTGTAGATGTGCTTTCATAAGTGCTGCTTAATTTTGTCATGTATTGGTTCTAGCAGCTTGCCAGAATTTTGTTGGTGACTTTTTATTTAACTCTTTCAACAAACATTCCTAGTTTAATATATTTTTCTGAAGAGATTAAAAACATTAGTGCTAGAATGGCAGGTTGCTCGCTTGCTTGCTTCAAATGAATCATAGACAGAGCCTTCACGTAAAATTGCTGCAATTAGAGATGTAGATATATGAAAATAAATGGGAAAACAGAGAGCTAGAAATGTCAAAGTACTACAAATCTTAAGTAAACCTTAAAGAAATAAAAATGTCTGAATGCAGCGTAAAATGTGTAAATGTCTAAGTGAATAAAATTTGAACTGGGCAGCTAAAGAAAAGAGGCATAACCTATGGACCAGCTCATGAGCCTATTTTATGTAGGAGAAATGCTATATATTTTAGTGACTGGAACAAAAAGAGTGTGTAGATTAGTGCTGAAGGCAGAAAAAGCCAGAGTTGCTAAGTGAAGACGGAAAAATTTTCAGAAAACAGGAAAACCCCACTGCGCTGGGGAAAAGAGCTGAAAAAACAGCCAGCCAGGGCAAGTATTTATGTACAGAAGAGACTGTGTCAGTGAATTGTGTTGCCTGTCAGGGCTGTGGAAGGCTTTGATTCTAGATCTTGTTGAATCAAAAAGCATGGTTACCCTCGAGGAGGAATTTAATGCAGGTCATCAATGGTATAAGGTATCTTTGGAAAGCTAAGGCTTGTCTCTGTTACACCTCATCTGTAGAAGGCAGACAATAGCACATTCGTCTTGCATAGATGATGAGAAAACAAATCATTCAAAATTATGGGGTGCTCAGCTATTAGGGGTCATGGGCACACTAAATACGTGAAGGCAACTCATTAAATGACAGCGCAGAGCTACTCAAGTTAGCACTGAGCTTATCTGAGAAGCCCTGTAACTGTCTCGAGGGGTCTCACAGCACTGTGTGATAGTTCTCATGAGGGCAAGGCTTATGGCTTAGCCATGGAGCTGCTTTTCGGTACTGCAGTTAAACAGCTTTTGGAACGGGACCTTTGTACAGGACTGCACGGCATTACATAGCTGTGCCAGGTCACATCCCACAACTGCCACGGGTATCTCGGCACCACGCCATACTGCATACTGCTGTCTCAGCTTCAGCGCCGGTGTTCAGAATAGCCTAAAAGAAAGCAGTACGGATGGTAGCAAAGTCAGAAGAGGTTGCAACTGCAAGATGACATGCTTCAGGGGATTGTCAGGGGCAGACAACATACCTTCTGGGTGGCAGAGGATGAGACTTGGCTGCCTGAGCTGCTCCTCCACAGCCACGGCAGAGGTATAAATTTTTGTGTGTTCACCCAGTCACTAAAGGGACCCAGGGAGCAATGCTGTGCCATCAAGCATTGTGTTTGTCTTCTCCTGTACGCTCAGGATCTCAATTTTATAACTTTACATTTTGTCATATCCTTGCTAATGTCTTCTTACATTGAGGTTCTTTGGAAATATTTGCAAGACAGTGGGCACCCATTTTGTGCTTAGTGCTGTTTTGGAATAGAAGAGAGAAACCGATGCTGTGCCTAGTTTTACGCTTTAATTAGCAAACACAACAAATACTACATCCTTGATTTTTTTTTTTTGTAATGGTTTGAGAAGAATGGCATATTACAGATGTGATGTGCATATAATCCGCATGAATCTTAGCTCGCTGGCAGCCACAAGTGTTGTGGTTGTGATAACTATACATCCTGTGTTGTTTGCATCTCACAAAGAAGAAAAAATCAGTATTCTCTGTGGAAAATAATTAGTAAATCATTATGGTCTGTTATAATGTTTTTATTTTTGTTTAGCTGTCAGTTCCATTTGTCATTTGCCCTTATATTCTGGTAGATCATTTTACAAAACATTATTGTTTGGTTTCTGGCTGCTTTTAGCTTAATTTTAATAAATGATGTTTGTAAGAAATTTGCTTCTGATTAATAAGCAATACTGTCATATCCACCAATACAAATTTGTAGATATCCTGTGACTGAAGAATAGTCACAAAATACTTTATCTGAATGCTAGTTGACAGAAAATTCAGAGTCATCTCTGGAAACTGACGTGTAACTATTTTCTTGTTAACAATTATAGACTTGAAATTAGCTAGAAGATGGTGAAATTTGATACTCTCTTGGAAGCTACTTGCTAAAACACTTATGAAACTTAAATTGTATGCATTATAATAAAGAAAATTCTGCCAAATATTTTGAAGAGAGCTTATGTTGTTATGAAGGATTAACTGAGTGTACTACCTAGTAAGAGCCAAATTATGTTTGATGAAAACCCGTAACAGATCTGCTGAAGACAGAAAATTTGGATTCCTTTTTAACGTATGTTAAATAAGACCATTAAATAGTTGTTACCACTAAATATGCTATTGCAAATAATCCTTTTTCGTAGCCCACTCCTTCTGATATAGATTATGAAGATCATGACTTAAGATCTGACCTCTGCTAGGAGGAGATCGTGACAGATGGCCTATTCAGGGTTTTTCAGGATAAATGGATTCTGGTTATTTAAGTTATAAATAATTACTGGCCTACTGACCCAATGCTGCAGTTACTGCTAACAGCTTAAATAACCAGTCCCTTACATAAGTAAAGTATATGTTAACCCAAAAGCTAATAATTATGTAAATAAACTTTTGAATAATGTTACTGTGGTAATTTTTGACTGTAATTTCTAGAAAACAAATACAAAAGTAAGCCTTAGAAGTGAATGCCTAGGTAAAAATAGCCGAAATAATACTTTATTAAATGGGGTTCTCATTAGACAGTGATAACAATGGTAGCATATTTTTTGGAAGTAATTATTCTTGTTGCGCTGCCTGCTGTCAAAAAGTAAATCAGGAAATACTTGGAGAAATAAACTAGGGAAAAAAAGAGTTGAAGGATTATGTAACCCTTCTAGTTTTTACGTTTGTAGTTAACTTAATGAAATAAATAGAAATGTTTTGCTAAATAGATAATAAATCTGGAGAGGTGCCAGAAGACTGGGTAAATATTAGTATGGCACTCTAAACTGAAATTAGTGGGATTCTTAAGAGTATCTTCAAATAGTTTCAAATCAAGCCTGAACCTAATTTATTATAAGACTTTTTAAAAAATGAGGCAAACCATAAAAACCTAATTAATATGACAGAAATATAATTTTAAAGTGTTAACCTACTACTCACCATTTGATGAGCATTTATTTAATGGTGATGCTCTTATACTGTGGTTGTTTGGGAAATAAAAAAGAAAGTAAAAAAAAATAATGAAACATATTTTTACGTAAAGCACTTATTTAAGCACTGTGAATTTAAAAAAAATCGAAAATAATATATAACCACATTCTCTCCTATTCTTAAAGAGTCAGCAGAGAATATGTGCAGGAAATATGCTGGGTGTAATGGACTTCATTGTTATTCTCATGTTTTTATTAAAAAAAAAGTTCTGTTTCATCTTCAGTATACAAAATGAACCTACTGGAACTGGTGAGAATTTCACAGACGCGTTTCTGTTAATTTAGTTGGGGTGCAGTGATTGCATTCCTGCTATTCTGTTGTTACTCACCCTAAAAGACTCTCTGAAATTAGATAAGAAAAATTTAAGAGACCAGCAAAGATAAAGTAGCAGTGACCTTCTGATATAGCCTGTCCTGTAATAGGGTTGTTACAGGTAGCATTATGAAGAGGAATAGTATCTAAGCAACTGGATATGCCTTTATTTCCAACACTGATGACGATTATCTAGTTTATGTGCTATATGACAGACCTATTACAGGAGCAGTAACCAAACTGCTCACAAACACAAGTTTTCTGCATTTAAAGTTTTCAAAGGAGGGTGGTTTATGACTACCCAGAACATTATATTTGACAGAAGAACTTCTGTTTAAAATACTTCTCTGAAAAAGGGGAGATACTTCTGTTAGACCAAGCATGGTCTAGCACACTTTGGTGTGTGTACTTCTGGCACTTCAGTGAAATGGGATTTAAAGTGATTTTCCCTTTGTTCTTAAAAATGGATTTAAATTCAGTATTAATTATCCATCCTTTGCAACAGGAGTGCTTAGTGGTTAAATTATGTCTTTCAGATATCTAACCTTTATTGGATTAAAAAAAAAGCTACTTCTGTCTTCATCTATATATTTTACTTAGTGAGCTCTGCTGGATTCAAAGTGATTTTTATCTTACACCATAAATATACCTTTCTTCTCTAAACAAACCACATAAGAATGAAGAAAAGCTTTGTGAGATAGACTTTTCCTTTTACGTATGCAGATCAGAGTCTATTAAAGACTTAGTTTAGCTTCTTATGCCCCGTGCATTTGGATAACTGCATGCATAATTTAATGAGTTAGTTAATACTTTACCTTCTAGTGGATATTTCCATGTTACAGTTTCTGCTATTTCTATGGCTTCCCTGAAGAATTTCCATCTGCCGAGTGCTCAGTATGGTTTTAACATGTGTGCTTACCAGTCATGCCTTTATTGTTGATTGAAGCTTTGGTTTAAGCTGCTTGGCAATCGTGTGTGGTTAAATAAATGCAAACTCACAAAGCAAAAACATGTACTTTGTTCTTGTTCTGAAATCTATGTTTCAAGACCATTCTTCTTTCTACTTGGGAGTCTGATGCATCTGGAATTTACATGGAGAGGTCCCGAGGGAAGGATTAGGCACCCTTTCGTCACTCACCTGTAGGTAGGAACATTCCAGTAACACATACTGTTGCATTGCTTTTGAAAGCTCTGAGGACTCAGTCTAACCTTGGATGAGTAAAGCATTATCCAAGAAGAGTAGCTGTGGTATTAAGAGCAAGAACCTTTTAGAAGACAAAGTCATATTTGATTATGGTATAGGTTGCTTATTAAAATAGTTTGGGGAAAAAAAAGTAGACTTAAACTCTGCATAGGCAAATACGGATTTGGCAGTATCAACAAGTGTGAAGGTTATTTTTTTTTAAATATTAAATCAGTAGTTGTAAATTTACATTTCTCCTTCTAATTTCTCAACATTTTCTTCTTCTAGTTATCACATATGCAAAGAGTAGAATTACGATGCTAAACATTTACCATGGGGAAAAAAACCCTATTATGGTTGCTCTAAAGAGCCTTGAGTGATTTAAAATTGCTTTCTGCTTTACACAAGAGATACATTTGATTTTAGGAAAAAAAAAATAAATGTGTGACTATAAATACAAACATACCCACAATTTTTATATTTTTAGTAACCCAAAAGACTATTTTCTTTGAAAGCTTTTAGAAGATTTCTTGTCACTCTTTGAGTGTAGTTGTTGTGGAGCCGTTAGACAAAGCAACGTTAGCTGCAATGATTTTGTACCAGTCATCTTAAATTGATTTACTTTCAATGATTAAAATGTTTTAACTAATGAGTGAAATTTTGATCCTTAGTTAAGACAAAAAGGAACCAGTGTCTTGAAGGGCTAAGGACAACTTAAAATACATATTAGCAGTGTAACAGGAAAAAAACCCAAAACATAGGTTGGCTTTAGTTGGCAATAATGATGTGGTTAATTACAGTACAGGAGCATCAAAATAGCCAATTTATAGTCTCCAAAAATTGATTGGATAATATAGGTAGTAGATTAAGGAGATGCTATGGTTGACACTCTGCAGGCTTAGACAATTGAAGTGAGTTCTAGAAAACTCGATTATAATGAAACTTTTAATACTCTAAAGAGTGGTGCTGATACTGTGCTTATATTTTTAAAGAGCTGCTGAAGTGACACATTTGGTAAGCATAACTAAGTTAAATGACAATTCTGTTTTGTCTTTACAGCTGGGGAAATGCATTTACTTGTGCATAATTGGGTTTACTCTTCAAATAGTGACTGAGAAGCACTTTTGAAATCAGTCATTAATAAATGTGTGAACATGTTTGAATTAGGTTCTTACATCCACTTAATGTAGAGGAGTTTGTGTATATGCAGTAGTTACACAAGAAAACTGGTGTCTTGATCAGTGCTGGAGTGACTTGTGGGCGACTGTGCTTGTTTTTTGTTGGTCTCTGCCTTTTTTTTTAATAAGGCTAGCACATTAGGTATATAATCTAGCTAATTGCTGCAGGTATCAGTCAGGAACATTCCACTACCTGGGTGGCCTTTGAAGCTACTGACACTGCCAGTTATGTTAATTAAATGTTGTACTCACCTGTTTCTCAGAAAATTACTCCTCAGTTTGGAAAGGCAGGAGGCCCTTTTGATGAAAAAAGTTTTTACCGAAAGTTATTGAGTTTGTATGTGGAAACTAATTTTTTCCACCCTGACATTAGAGAGCCACCACTAAATTTTACCGGACTGGAATATTTTACAGCTGTTGCCGTGGTCACATATATTCTAATATGAGTTTATATTTTCTTTTTTTTTTTTTTAAATATAGAGATAATTTTCAAACTTGAGCTTCTTATTTGTAAAAATAAAGATTTAGAGCCTTTATGCTGTTATGCTATGGCTACACTGAACTGTTTGTTTGAAACACAGCAGTCGTAAGATAATATTGACTCTGTGGTTGAGAAAAGCCTATGGCTTGCTTGTGTCACAAAAATAACACAAGCCATCAGAGCTTTCCAGTGCATCCATCCCATGAATTTATGTTTGTTTTCAAATTAGAATAATTGATTGGAAGTCACAGCTTGATAAGACTCTGACAAGAGATATACAAAGAACAACAGGGACTGTGTTTCTCTTAACAGAGCGCTGCAATTGAAGGATATTTGCATTTCAATATTCCTGCAGCTCTGCTCATGGAATATTTTGATGATCTGCCAAGTCATGCAGTGTGTTCAGTTGCTGGACAAATACCATCACTTTGATTGCTGTTGGGAATCTCCGAACAGAACTATTTAGCTTAGATAAAGAACAGTATGCTTTGTGTTCAATTTCCTGCTGCTCTATGGTAGCTGTTAGCTGCTAATACAGACTGAAAAAGCATAAGCTTCTCATCTGCTTCATCTTAATTCAGCCTTTGTTAAGGCCGTTCTTACCTGAATCTAATTATATTCCTGAATTACACTTACCGATTGACTGATCACTTACTGAGGGGTCATGGTAGCGTCACTCTTTGGAATGGTCTCCTTGCAGATCCCTGGAGGGCTATTGCCACAGGTAGCTGGCATGCACTGATCTTGGCCGTCCACTCTTCACTACACCTTTGGCTCAGGTAGACTCTGTGGAGCTCTAAACTGACATGTTTTTAAAAGGTTGTAAAACTTCGAGAATCTAGACTTCTTGCCAGCTGACATTATAGAGGTTCTGCTGCAGATTGTTAAAATGCCATATACCTGTCTAGGCTGTGTAGAAACACATAATGTAATGACTTCAAGTAGTTACCTTTGTCATACTGAAATACAGTTGTTGCCTGAGGTTTATGGTTCTTTGTCAGTTCTAAGTACCAGGAGTATCCAGCTGTGCAAAGTAATTTTGTAGAATATTCCCTAGACTAAGCTATTTTTTCACTTCATCTGTGATCAAACCCAAGCTGTGTAGTATAACGTGTTGTATGCTTATATGTGATGTGTCGAATTGTATTCTCGGGTTGAATTGGCTTATAGACACCCCAAGTATGAGGCGTACACGACTCTAGAGATGGTGGAGTTTGCATCACTTCTCTACATTAAGCACATCTCTGGAAGAATTCATTGTACGGAGAAACATACAGCAGTACCAGTTTGTTTCCACTAAAAGTTGACTGAGAATGTGGTAGACAATCAGAAACAAAGAAAGCAGCCTGAGGCAGAAAGCTATATTAAAATACAAGCCTGAAATAATGGTAAGATAACAATTCATAAGAAGTAATAGAATATTAGAAAGGGTATTCAGTGAAAACCTGAAGATTTCCCTCTTAATAAGTGATTCAGATGACTACTCATGTGAGCAGCTGCTCATCAGTAGGTGTAGCAGACTTTTAATCTGGCCCTAGAGCTCTAGGAGCTTGGGATCCATATGCTTATTCCTAGGGTATCTTTTCAACCACTTACCTTAAATATACTAGGTTAATTTTATTGCCTCTGCAAAACTCCCAAGCAGTGAGCTGCACCAGCTGAATGTGTAGCTTTATTGTTCATGGTGTGCGTTCAGAGGAACAGTGAAGTCTGGGATCTTTTCAGACATAGCAAGCCAAAAATTTATACATAAATTCCTCTGGGCTGTAATCTTTATATAGTATTCTTCTGGGTGAGACTTCAAAAAATTATTATGTTTATTCCAAATATGTATTTTGTGGTTTCTAATTTTTTAGGATTTTTTTTCCTCTAGCCGGCATTAATCTTTAGTTTCCATGCATCTGCACAAAAAATGGACAGTAACTTACTGATCATGGGAGAATGCAGTTCAGCAATCATAAAAAATTAAATCTGCCCATAAGTCCTGTGCATAGTGAAATGTTTTACTGATTGATTTTACCAAAATGCAGAACCACTTCCCCAGTGCTGTTTGTCTGTCTATGAAGTTTCGAGTGGCATGAAAGATTGGCTCAATGTCTTCTCAACAAACTTCACTGGTTAGCTGTAAATCAAGTGGTACCTCTTTGCCCAACCCCAAGTGCAGTCAAAAACAGAGCAACAGCAGCTCATCCCTTTTCACCCAGTTTAATAGAGCTGACCAGTGTCATACCTGATAAAACTCCCCTCCTGAGCTCGTAAACTCCACTTACTGGGCAGTATGTGAGGGACCACCGTGATGGCTTCCAGAGCAGCAAAAAGAAATGGTTTGTGTAATTCTGAAAAGTCTAAACAATATTGAAATATTTTCTGCTTGAAATTTTGAATGAAACCCAGAAAATTCCAGAGACATCAGAATAGATTTGAGAAGACATTTTACTTTCTCAGAAGATTTTTTGTGCTCCCATTTAAAAAGCTGGGGGACGGGATGGGGACTAGTTTTATTATAAGTCAGATTCCCCTGTTGTTTCAGTCCTGCTTAGTTGGTAAATAGTATTTCAGCACAAATGATGTAGAAATTACGTAGAATTTGCAGTAGAAGCTTGGAAAAAAAAAGTGATTAATTGTCTGATATTGCAGAGGAGGACGTGCATATGCTTGTCCTTCTGATACTTTTTCTGATTCTCCAGTTTTACTTAGTACTTCCTGAAATGTTGGATATACAAGTAAAAGCATTTAAAACATGGATTAATTTTTTGTATCTGTGTACATGTTGTTTAAATGCACAAGCTGTTCACTGGTACTTCCTTTACTCTTAAAAACAACCAGTTTGGTATGTAAAGTTCTGCTAGTTGCGTTCATAAAACTAAAGAAAATAAAGTCTTGTAGGGCTTGCACAAAAGTGGATGCTCTGATTCAGTAGAAGTCGTAACTGCTGCCAAGTTGGTGACAATGAGTTTAGCCAGTGCTTCAGTTAGAATTCTCGTTGTGAAGCCTTTGCTAGGTTGTACTCATGTCCTGGAGGACCAAGTTCTTCAAAATCTACAAGTGAAATCTTTTATAATGGAAAAATGGATTTGACTCCACAGACAGTCAACAGACTGTGTGGCAGTCTTCATGTTACTGATGCTTCACTGGCATATGTTTTTATCTCAGGTTAAGATTTCAAGAGACCGAAAAATTACTAAGAATCAGTTCACCTCTAGACTCACTCTTCTAATCATCTCCAGTGCAATAAAAGCAAAAGCTAGTTTCCACTTACTGCTTACTATCAGTTCCATGAGTTTGTGTGGAGAAATACAGCTTTGTGCATTTCATGCTTTGAAAAACTACATATCAATAGGCAGCGGAGAAATGGCAAAGCTGTAGTTATTCAACAAGTGGCTGTAGTTTGTCAGAATCAGAACCCGGGAAGAAGAAAGCCTGCTGTAAACACAGGCATGTCTGGTGTACTTGTCCATGCAGTACTGCTTGGAGATGTATTGCAGAAAAAATAAACCTACTTTACAAGTACATAATAATCAGTGACATTAAATAGATGCTACTTTACCATGTAAGGCCTTTAGCATTATTATGTATATATTCCAGATCTAACCAGTCTAGTGCTAAACTTGTTTGGAGTACTAGGCACTCAATCGGGTAGGTTAATCTTTTTGGTTTTTATGCTTCATGATGTTACAGAATAACGTGCTTTAACTTAAAAAAAAAAATTCAAAATACTTGTGGATGTTTCTCACACTTAAAAAAACCAACCTTGCTAGTGCTGTATTTCCAGAAAATGTTAGTGTTACTTAAAAAGTATTTTGTTATTGTTACAAACTAAAAATAAGTTCACGAGCATTTTACAGTTGGCATGTAGCATTGCTGGTGCGTGTACATTACTTTTTGCTATTTACAATACATCCTAGTGTAACACTTTTAGGCAAGCCAGGTATTCTGGTGTGTGTGGGCATGAGTACGTACATGTTTGTGTGTTTTCACACTATTGATTTGTATTTAATATCTGCTACTGCTTTAGGGCTATTTCTAGTTGTTTCAGGGAGTGCGGGGTATTGCATTCAAATGTTATATGGTTTTAGGAATGGTGTTAGTGTCACTGTTATTTTGTAATAATATTCCCTTAAAATAACACTTTTTTAATTAAAGTGACAACCTGAGAAAGATTTAACATGGAGAGAAGGCACTGAACTTGCTGACACTGAAATAGTATTAATGCATGTAAGGTGTGCTGAAAATGCATGGTTCTTTTCTAATCTGCATGGCATAACCCTTTGGAGTACTTTAAATAAACGTGTTCTACAAATATGTTTATTAGCTTCTTTAGATATACCTTTAAAAGCTGTTTTTAAAGGCATGCATCCAGAGACATGCACGCAATAAATTCAAAGTGTCAATGTTTCAGGGAATCTAAATTATTTTCAGAATTTCAGAAATTGAGAAGGGATAAGTGGAAGGAGAAAATGTTGGGCTGGTGCCAAGCGATAGCTCGTAACCCTCACAGACTTCCAAACAGCACAAGAACACCCGAGGTCTCAGGTGATGCTTCACATAACTCTACTTTGGTGAGTGAAAAGTTGCATTTCATGATGGTGGCATGCTCAGATGAACTTCAGAGGTGTTAAATTTATTTTAAAAAATGTAGTGTTTGTCATTGATTGTATTCCCTCAGTGTGTGAAACCCTTTGACATTATAGCTATTTACTCTTTCCATCTGCTATTTTTTCATCTTTTCTGTTATGCATGGTCCAATTCTGACTTGCATGCTGTCTATAAATCAGTATTGATGTTTTGTGAATGGTAAAGTCTTTAAGCAGGAAATGTCCTAATATGGATTACTTACATGCTTTGTGATCTTAATCAGTGCAATGGCATTTGGTCCCTGTTGAATACAGCTGGACATTATCCAAAGGTACCTTGTTTGCTCTTTGCTCCTGCCTGTAACAGGAACAAAGTATACTATGTCTGCACTTGTGTTAGCTGGATTTTAAAATTATCTTCATATATTTAACATGATGCTGCAAGAGACAGTTGAGTTTCTGCATGAAAAGCTATTGATAGTAGATGTTCAGGCAATGCAAAGTTTCCACTGTGGAGTTATATGAAGTGAGTGAATGAGTGAATTATATGAAGCTGAACAAAGTGACTCATTGACAAGAATTTTAATCCTGCAGTTTTTGCTCATTCAAATAAATCCGTTTACATCAGTAGACCTCCCCAGGTGAGTAAGAACTGATACTTGAATGTAAAGGTTTCAGATTGCCACGCATGTAAGAGCAAAAATTGTCTATGTACTTGTTTTTCTTCCACTGTATTGACAATTTTGGACTATAAAAAAACTGATTATTTGAAAGATATTAAGTTAAATATGCCTGGTCCAATTTCATTATTAAGTTTAAAATAGGCACAACGTTTTCCTATCCTAAGAAGCATGAGGTATCAGGAAGTACTGCCCTCCAGTTGTTGAAACATGGACATGATGGCATCTAAGCAGAAAGGTGAATAATTGTTTATAACCGCTGATAAAATGTGGTATTCCAAAGAGTGTGAAGAGAGTTATAAATGAAGAGGCAGTGGTCTGTTTGAAAGTTGTTGAAGTTCTGGTGAAAAAAGCCCCTACTTAATGTGGCAAAATGATCTGGTTCAATGGTTGATTATATAGAATGTAAGTTTCTGCTAAGGAAGAGAACACAAAAAGACGGCACTAAAAGTTGCAAATTTTATGGTTTACTTAATATCCTAGATTATTATTATAGCTCACGTTCATTTGGAATTCTTTCCTTTCAGAGAGATAAAAGGCAATTAAAAAGCAATGAGTCATGAAAGAAGAAATTTCAAGTATATTATCCCCATATTTAATTACTATTGCTATTGCTATTACTATTTTCTTTTTAAATTTTATTTAATTAGCATTAAAGTTTAGGTATTGCTAGTAGGAGGTGGTAGTTATTAAGGAATTTAGATTTGTGGAAATTTGCATGTTTTGATTTCTGCTTGACTGCTAGTCGACATTTAATTCAGTTTGATATTCCAGAGATAAGCATTCCAATCTATCAGATGGGATTTAGAGATGATGAACTGGGAATATAGTTCATAAGAGTTGAATCAGTAGAGTTAGCATGTTTTAACCTTATTAATATTAAAATTTGTTCAAAAATAAGTTTGCGTGAAACTGTATAGACCGCTGCTTAGTTGATGAAGTGTGTAAGAAAGTCAGGGATATACACATGTGAGGGAGATACTGTGTGTCCTTTAATGTCATTGGCTATAGAATAATGATCTTCACAACAGGAAATAAAACAGTATCTCTTGGGGCCTATCAAGCTTTCCTCTTTATTTTCTTCACTTCCTGCTCTCTCAACCATTACCCTTTCTATCCCTTTCTATCCCTCACTTCTGAAGTAAATGACATTGAGTATAAGCTTTTGCTGGCAGTGTCTTTCCAACTTGAGGGCTGTAGGCTGAAAATCCTTATTTTCATTATGAACATATTTAAGCTGAAATCTTGTTCCAAATCAGTTTTGATTTTGCTTAGTAGTCTTAGCCTGTCAAAGCTGAAAAATTTTCCATCTGGTCTTGAGTGAAGATACGGACTTTAGCACTGGAAAATGAAAAGTAATCCAACAGCAGAAAATGAAGAATATAATAGATTATTTGTTGTAAGTGTACAAAGCCACTTCCAGTGACCTATTCAAGTCCCTTCTTTCTGAAATAATGTTATTTTTTCAGTGCATTGCAGCTCCTTTCTGGACCTCGTTCCCTTAGTAGAGGTTTATTTGGTCTGTCTTGCAAGCACAGTTATGGGAGGAAGACACCGGTCTTTGCTTCCTTAGACTGTGGTATGGCAAGTCTGGGTTTGGTGGGAAGCAAACTGGAATGTACACTGCATCTTTTTTTCAACTCTGCCATATCCTTTTTGTGTACACTTCTGATTCAGCGGAATGTCTTCTGTATTTCAGAACTTCAGCTAAAGCTTTTCAAAAGAAACTTCTTTTTTTTTCCTTTAGAAATAACCCCCCAAAGTGGTTATTTCATGATGCCACTTGCCCAAAGGGGAATGACCTGAAAATTGCAAGTAAGTCTTATTAATTTTTATGAAAGGAAATATTTTTCTCTCAGTGAAAGAAAGAAGGAAGCTTGTGGAATAAGAAGCAGGTTATGATCATTAACAAATTGCTTTTTTCATTAAGCAAGTAAATTGAATACTGAACAGCAGTGCAGGAAAAAAAAAAGATAAATTAGCTCGTGAAAACACTGAAATACATTTAAAGAGTTTAATAAAATCAGTTATACCATTTCATTTTATTTGATGTTAAGATGTTCTAGCTTCATCCAAATCAAATAAATTCTGAAATATTTCAACAAAACTCAACTATGATAATATTATAATATTATCCCCAGGCTTTATCACTTTAGTCTACTTTATTTGGAAATTAAAGCCTTTTTGTTCAATTTTAGGTGGAACTCTAGCTTCTTGGTTCTGAACATACCTCAAAAATCTTGAGTAATTCCATAATCAAAGGAGACAGAACTTCTCAAAAAGTAGTGTTAAATATTACAGTTTTTTGGATTTTGGGGTTTGTATTGATAATTTCAGATTCTTAGGGAGCAAACCTCATTCTTTTTCGTACTCAAAACAGTCTATTAACTTGGTGTAGTGGGACATAAAGCTGGAATTGACTTTGCTTCTCTGGTGGCTAGAAATCATGTGGTTTTCAAGCTGAATTTATTATCAGTTTCGGCTTGTTTGTCCTGTATACATTGTTTCTAAACTTTAAAGTTTCATCCTTCCTAATCATCAGAAGATTTATTTTGAGACCTGTAATATAACTTTTCAACTTTGCTTTCCTTTTTCATAAGTTTCCATGTTCCCACGAGAATCTTAAAAGGTCCTGTCTATTCCTGCACAAGTTTGAACACGAGTTACCAGTTGCACACAGTATTCCAAATCAAGCTTTCTGTTCCTAACAATTGTGACACTAATGATTCCCTATCAGTACATGAAGACTGTATCAATTCAAATTATTATTGCTCCTCTGTTCTTTTCTAGTCACTGTTTTTTATATCTGTTTAGCAAAAAGACCTTTTCTTATTTAACTTTCTTTTTTGAAAGCTTGATTATTTGTTTTTTTTTTTTTTCCATTGGTAATTCTTACTTTTAGTGTTTCTTTGCTTTTCTATTTCATGTAGGCTTCATCTACTATATTTATCTCTTCTGAAGCAGATATTAATTCAGAAAAATCTGAAGATGTTCAGATTATTCTTTACAGTTTTTTTTTCTTTTCTTAAATGCAAATTCATATCTTTTTCATTTTTCCCTTTCTCTGATTTTTAGTGACTTGGGGAAAGAATAGTAGTATTTTCTTCCTTAATGGAAAAGAATCCAGATCTTGAAAGCTCTTAATTCCATGCAACAGTATTTGCAGGTTTTTGTCTTCTGAAAGGCTAATGGGTATAATTGAAAATGTACAATTTTAAATTCTTTCTTCATGAGTCACTTGTCTCTGTACTGACAGTATCTATCTATACTGTGATTTTGTAAGCATATGTATGTATGGTTAGTTCAAATTATTTTGATGGGAATACATAAATATGTATTAACATTGATTAAGCAATTTGACTTGAGGCAGCTCTGTCTGCCTACCTTTGCTCAGTGTCTAGTGTTTCTTGGGGTCCCAAATCAGGACTCGAGCATTATCACAACCTATGTTCTTAATAGTTACATACAGCCTGTCCTGCATAGGGCCAGGGCTGGTCTTTGATTCAGTACATCATGTTAAACACGTGAAGCTAATGGGACATAAGCACATACTTAATGCTAAAGTGTAGTCATTGGTACGCACTACTTCTCCCTGTTGTATTCCGCACTAGAATTATGGGTGAATATATGTGGAAGTATAGTCATGTGAGTAACTAGATAATTTATGTTTGTATATGCAAATAAAATTTAGAAGACATGGCAAATGATCAAGCATCTAATTTAATTCTAAGGAGGGATTTTTTTTATATGCAAGCACATGATACCATCTGCTTCTCCAAAAGAAAGTAAAATATGTTTATGAATTATGTGTTTGACATAGGCAGATCCCACGTTGCCACATCTAATCTATGAATGTTGACTGTGCAAGTTAATAGTGGTCAATGGTCATTCCAAAATGTAATTAAACGAGCAATGGAAAGTGGTTTTGTTGTGGTTTAACCCTGGCAGGGGGGCTCAGCCCCGCACAGCCGCTTGCTCACCCCCCCTCAGTAGGATGGGGCAGAGAAGCAGAGGGGAAAAGTGAGAAAAATGATGGGTTGAGGTAAAGAGAGCTTAATAGGTAAATCAAAAACTGCGCACGCAAGCAAAGTGAAACACATAATTCATTCACTCCTTCCCATGGGCAGGCAGGTGTTCAGCCATCTGCAGGAAAGCAGGGCTTCCATCCTGCGTAATGGTTACTTGGGAAGACAAATGCCATCACTCTGAACATTCCGCTTCCTCTTCCTTCCCACCAGCTTTTATTGCTGAGCATGACGTCGTATGGTATGGAATATCCCTTTGGTCAGTTGGGGTCAGCTGTCCGTCTTGTGTCTCCTCCCAACTTCTTGTGCACCCCGAGCCTACTCACTGGTGAGGCAGCATGAGATGCAGAGAGGGCCCTGATGTAAACCCTGCTCAGCAATAACTAGAACATCCCTGTGTTGTCAACGCTGTTTTCATCACAAATCCAAAACGTAGCACAGAACAAGCTACTATGAAGAAATTTAACTCTATCCCAGACAATACCAGTACAGGTTTTCCTCCAGTGATGATAAACTGAGAAACTGTGAGTTCTGCTAACTATATGAAAGTTCTGAATAGTGTTGGAATGATTTATCACTAGATGATCTTTAAAGGTCCCATCCAACCAAAATCATTCTATGATTCTGTGATCTTTATATAAACCCTAAAATTTAATTCCAGAACAAGAAAGATCTCTTGATCTGGGCTTGAAGTGTTTGGCTGCCTGATTTTCATCAAGGGAGTGTAATTCCTTGCTGAAAATCCTGTGAAATAGGATCCTTCTAGGTTTCCCTTAACAGTACAAGCCTGTTATTGTTAATCTGACAGGCGTTGAGGGGATGTTTAAGATCTGTATTTTAAATTGTGATAAGAAAATTATGTAGTTTAATACTCAAAAACTAGATGTAAATGAGAAAATAATTATCTAAGACTATGGAGTTGGTTTCATCCTAATGATCTTCTTATTTGCGTAACTATTAAGTAGACTTTATTAATTAGGCTGCAGAACCAGCTAGGAAATCCACAATATTATACCTACAAAATCCTTTGTAGACATTGCTTTTGGAAATCTAGTAGTAACTTTAATATAGTAGCCAAACAATGTGCATAAGTGAATCAAACTGGAAGAGAAAGATTCTACAGAGAAATGTAATTTCAAAAGAGGCAGAACTATTCACCAGCTATAGTGAATTGTATGCTGTTTAAACCTTCTTTTAGTCTGTATTTCTTGAAGAATAAAAATACAGCTGGGTGCAGCACGTTTAATTAACCTTCTTTTAGTCTGTATTTCTTGAAGAATAAAAATACAGCTGGGTGCAGCACGTTTAATTACGCATTGAAAAAAGGAACTGTTGAGAACATAACCTGTTGCAGTTCAGGTGTACTGCTCCTGGATTCTGTGTCAAGTACCTTATGGAATAATATATAAGGTCTGAATAATTTTTGGGGTGGGAGAGGAGGATTCTAAATATTTCATCTTGTCTGGTGCTACATATCTCAGCTGGGCTGATTCCCTCTGTTCTTGTAGTGCTGAGAAGTTCTATCCTAAGTGACTGGGGTTTTCTGTTTACTTCTCATGGACATTATGAAACTTCTGCAGCATTTCAGTTAAAGCCAGCATTTGTTCTGATATTCTTGGGCTAAATTTCTTGTTGCTGTTGTTCATAGAATCATAGAACAGTTTGGGTTGGCAGGGACCTTTAAAGGTCACCTAGTCCAACCCCCCTGCAATGAGCAGGGACATCTTCAACTAGACCAGGTTGCTCAGAGTCCTGTCCAACCTGACCTTGAATGTTTCCAGGGATGGCACAATTCACAGTTATTTCTGATTCTCCTCACCTGTTTTTCTTTCCTCAGATGCTGTAAGGGTTTTTGAGAAGAAACTTAAGTAGATGTGTGTTCATTTTTAACATTTTACAACTGGCTACTTTTTAGCCTTTTAGTTAGTCTCTGTTAATGTCAAGCTGTGGAAACTTTTCCTCATGATGTAGATGCTCCACACTGGGCTCATCCTTCTGCATGATGCTGCATGCTCCCCCACAGGGAGATTGTTTTAACTATTTATTGCTTTCCAATTTACAGGGTCAGGCTAAGCTGTCAGTGGCCTCAGTAGCTGTGCCACTCCAGGCCAATCTTATTGATTTTCCTTATATTTAAAGCCAATTAGCAGTTGTTACCTGGGTTACCATCACCTTCTGGCCTCTCGCCACAAATGTGTTATTAGGATGTAAAGTTGTTAAGAGTTCATTTGTGTTTCTTTTCTGTGCATTCATAAACCATTAGAGCAGGGCAGATGTAGGCCAAAGCTTTTGGGTAAGTCTCCCCCAGTGCTCAGTTTCTTCCTCAGTGCATACCAGCATCATTTAATAATTTAAGAGCTGGGCAGATATGGTCAAATTTTTATTTATTTGACCAGTGATTTCAGTTAGGCTTCCTCTGTGACAGGCTTAAAATGGCAGTCTTCACTTAAATAATTTTCATTTGGCTTGTGAAAAGGATGACATATTTCCTGATCTAAAATGGAGGCCACACAGAAAATTTCTATTTCTTTGCATTTGTAGAAGCAACAATGACTTAAATATTGGAGAAAGAAAAAGAGCTTACCTGAATGCTGGTGTCTATATGAGTAAATTATTTTATTACTATTATTGTTGTTGTTGTAATGTTTTATTTAGCTTTATAACTTACATGATATTTATGTTTTCTAGGTGTTGTGTCTACATTTACAGATACTTTTAGCAGTGAAATTTAAAATTATTTTCTGTAGATCAAATTACTATAAGAAGACATTGACATTTGTTAAATATCTGTTTAACTATTTGAATAGATTGTATTCAATCCTTTATTCTTTCCCCAAAATATTTCAGGTATCTTGTTTCTCATAGCAACATGAGTTCACAAGATTGATCCAAATATATTTCATATAATATATTTATAATTTGCTTCTTTTTTGTATAGTTGAAGTTGTCTCATCATCTGTTTCACTTAGGAAAAGGGGCACTTTTTGAGTGTAGTATTTAAAACTTTTTTTGGTTTTAGAGAGAAGAGTTATGTCACCGTACATGAGCCTTGTTCACATAACTTTTGAATGAAAGGTCAGCAATTATTTTTTTAGGAGTTTTTAATATGTCCATAGAAATCTTAGATTTAGTTCAAAGTGTGTAAGGCTCCATATTATGTGATGTAGGGTTATAGATATTGAAACAAAGAGAGGATTACCAGATCACCAATCAGTTTCTATCTGGAAAATGTGTTCTAAAAAATGAGAAAATCAGACAGGGCCAACTAATTAAACTAAGTTTTTTATAAGGTGGAATGGGTTATTCTCATTTTAGCTCAGTGAAACCTTCAGTCCCATCACTGACTGAAAACCTACGTTGCAAAGGGGAAGGCAAGATGACAGGAAGCATCAAAGTCTCTGCTCATTCATTTATTGCCAGAGTAATATCAGCAAGGAAAGCTATGAAAGCACATCATATTAAAAAGAAAAAAAAAGAAAGAAGAAGAAGAAGGGAAAAAAACCCAACTAGTGGTAGAAGATGATTCTGCAACTTTATCTTGTAAAAAATCTCACGGTAATACTAAACATTTAAGTTAAATTGCAAGTTTACATAGTACTCCCATTTCTGAGGATCCATATTTTTTGCATGGTTTTTTTTTTTTTTGCAGTTCAGTACTACTTGAATTACAAGATCCAGAAACAGTTTTACAATAAGCTCTCTACTGTGCTGACTACTGTGGTCTGTGCAACTCAGTTCTGTAAACAGAAATGTATATGCATAATTTGCTTGAAGAGTCTATACTGATTTGCATGCTTAGAGTCAAGTATGTGCATATAAGTTTGTCCAGCAGCAGTTTAGACCATTGACCAAAAAGGGTAAGAATAAGGATTTCCCTCTTTTATATATATATATAAATAATTATATGTTGTTTTTTTTTTTTTCTTTCCTGCTAGTTTTCTCCCTGCTAGTTTAAATTGTACCTGATCATGTTTGTGCAGTTTCTGCAACAGGATTCATTCTCACTGTTAAGGGGTTTACAAAATAATTATTACTGCAAAATATTCTCCAAAATACTGCAAAAAAAATATTCTTAAAAGGAAAATGCAGTTGTACGTGGATGCATAGAAGCCTTTTCGTGCATTCATATTAGTACATAATTTTTGTTAAGAATAGGAAAGTAATAAACTTCAGGGAGCTGTATGGCTCCCTAGATATATTCCTAATGTATTCTTCTGCTATGTTATCCTCAGCAATGATAGAAATGCTAGAAATTACTTATAACCATAGAATGGTTTAGGTTGGAAGGGACCTTGAAGATCATCACATGGGCAGGGACACCTTCCACTAGACCAGGTTGCTCAAAGCGCCATCCAACCTGGCCTTGAACACCTCCAGGGATGGAGCTTCCACAGCTTCTCTGGGCAACCTGTTCCAGTGTCACACCACCCTCAAAGTGAAGAATTTCTTCCTAATATCTAATCTAAATCTCCCCTCTTCCTGTTTGAAGCCATTCCCCCGCGTCCTGTCACTACATGCCCTTGTAAAGAGTCCTCCCCCAGAACTCCTGTAGGCCCCCTTTAGGTACGGTGAAGCTGCTATAAGGTCTCCCTGGAGCCTTCTCTTCTCCAGGCTGAACAATCCCAATTCTCTGAGCCTGTCTTCATAAGAGAGGCTCTCCAGCCCTTTCCTGTGGTGTTGGGTTTGTGGCATAGGGGCTACACAGAGCACCACATCTCTGCAGCTAGCTGTTCTTCTATGCAATGGTATGTTGAAGGAGGAGCCGTGTCAACCCGCATTGGGCACTGTGTTCCTCCCAACCTGTGGGCTGGTTTTCCTGCAGCATAATGAGTCTGCGGATATCACGACTGTCTTGTAAACACACAGCTCATACAGAGACAGTGTGAGTCCTCATTGCAGTTCTCTGTGTTTCGTCCTTTTGTCTAACAGTGACATGCTGTAGCCCAGAAGACTAAGTAGGGGGTATAGAAATCTGCAGCATGTACGAGTTTGCTGTTTTTATAAGATTTTCATGGACCACTGAGTTAGGAGAGGTTCTGGGGAAGAAATCAGATCTTCAAACAAAAATTAAGCTTTATAAGTGGATTATTCCATAAATACTCTTTGGGAAGATTCTGAAATCTAATGTTTTCCAGTTGGCAGTGTCGCTGAATGCTTGCAATTGCAACTGCAGTTGTGGTGTCCCCTTTACAAAGAACAATAACAGAAAGTGCTGGAGTGATGAACTGAAGCAGAAAAGGAATCATTATTATTGTGTAGGTTTAAGCACTGACTCACGTTGTATGTAACTTACACATAACTTTGTGAAAGTCGCTTGTACTTTGTGACTTCAGTCTCATTAATGTGAACTAGTGATAACGTTCAGGATAAAATTTCACTTACAATTGTAAGGTGCTTAAATTCTGTAGAGGCAAAGGTGTTAGACCTATCCTGGTTGATAGTGGAAGGATTAAATGAATTTGGAAAATTAATACCAAGGAGGAGGAGAAAATATGGCAGAAGACCTAGTAGCTTTCTAGAGTTGAATCAACAGATAGGCTGGGGTTGAGTGTTTGTTCCACAGGAGACAGAGATAACAGCCTGAACCAGGTACCCTGCTGAAGTTGCAGAGGTGTTAGTTCAAATCTTGGTCTGGATTTGTAGGAAGTGCCAGTCCTATCAATTTAATTAAAAATGGGTACGTGGTCGAAGGTGGTCATATGTAGATGCTGACTTCTGTCGACTCTGTAGACTGTGAAAGAAAAGTGCCTGTGACCTCGTAAGTCTAATTACATCTGGGGTTACTCTTTTATTCCCTCCCCCGTGTTCTTTCATAAAGTATGAGATGGCAGTAATAGGATGAGATTAAGCAGGGGAAATTTAGACTGAAGTTGAAGAACATACTCTTGACAAGAAAATGTCTTAGGCTGCTGTATGATTTTGTATTAAGGGTTACAGACTTTGTGTTTAGTATGGAAATAGAATTTTACCTATTCAGATTTAAGCATATACTCTTCTTGGTAAGTGGCACTAATTTAGACTACAGTATTTCCTGATGCTGAAATAATTGAATTTATTTTTTATTATGGAAACCTAAGTTTATTTAATCATGTTTGATGTTTGTTTTCTCTGGGTAATATTATTTCGGAATGTGCTAATTGCTTCTTGTAATCTTTGTAATCTATAAATATTAATGCTCATGAAATGTTAATAACAGCTGATAAAAACGAAATGCAGAAAAATGAGCAGTTCAATTAATCAATTTAAACTGATTTTATAACTGCATAGATAATTACTAAATTGTCAAAACATCAATAATGATGCCTGTTGAACTATAGTAGTATGAGGTAGTTTGAATATTTTATACAGACAACTAAGTATGATTTCCCTTCAGTTTCTTTGATGTTGTGGGTTAAGGCCATTTTATTTAAAACTGAGATTACAAAATCCTGAAGATCTCCACTTGTGGACAGCCAATTCAAGCTATTCATGCCATTTTTAAAGAGGTGCTAATCTCACACTAACTTTAAATGGCTAATGATGCTCCCTATCTCTGAAAATCCCGTTCTGTGGTCTAAAGAGGGTTTTTCAAAAGTGTGAACCTAAAATTTGCTTTTAAATCATTGTTTTGGGATTTCATAAAAATGGGCTGACTTTCAGAGGAACCAGTTGAAATTATATGTTTAGAATATCTGAAATGATGCATCTCAGAGTTTGGTGATTTATGAAAGTGTGATATTTAGGTGCAAGGTCGCATTCAGATAGCATCAGAAAATCTACCATTACTGAAATCTTGCCATAATCAGGGTTTTGTGCTGCCAGAAATTGTTTGAAATAATGAGAGGATGATTCAGGCAGATTTTTTTTTTCATTACGTTTAATTCTCCATAAAGGGAAGAGAAAATGACATGAGGAAGAGAATGGAGAAAAAAATAGGAAAAAGTAAGTTCTGTATAAATACAGACGTCAGCTCCACTTTGATTAGTAACTTGTACAACTATGAGTTCACTTGTTCTCAAACAAAGAAGGTAATTTTCTTCCAAATACTGTTTTTGTTATACCATATTCACAGTTCACCTTGGCTTATATATTGAGCGGTACTGATGTGTGATAGCATTGGCAAGGCTGAATATTCACTATGTTGACACTTCCAACTAAATGCATTTTTTGACGTGTTCTGTTGGTGCTTACCCTTTTAGCATGCAAATACATTTAAAATACCCTGTAAAAAAAATTGGAGACATCCATCATTAATCTGCTATTTTTGCAGATCTGTTCTAAGGAAACTTTGTCTCAGTTTATACATGCACCATCATTGACAGGAACGACAAGTAGTCATCTTGCTTCAGATTTCTGTACTTTAATCATAGGATCATTCATTTTTTCTGCTTGATCTGAATGTTGATCATATTTTCTTTCTAAACATAGACGCAGAGAACATAGAATATACCACAATTCATGTAAATGTGTTTCTTGGAAAAGCTTTTTCCCATGACTCTGAATAAGTAATTAAAAGGCAAAGAACTCTGCAAAGTGCAACAGTAAAACTTTGCTTTAATGCTGCAAGTGACCTAAAAGCTTTTTTGTTTAACATGTACAAAAAGCTTTCATGTAATACGTGGCTAGACATAAGATTGAATCAAGAAATACTAACTCTAGTACCAGTCTTGAAAATACGGTCTATTTTTTTTTTAAAAAAAAAGTCTTTTTTAGAGGAGTTTTCTCATCGAGTTCAGATAGGAAAGAATTTCAGCAATATTTAAGAAATCCACTTCTGTGACATAAGTAGCTGAACTTATGTTATTGTCTGCTATTTCCTTGTTCGGATGTTTTTTGGGTGGTTTATTTTTAGGGGGAGGAAACAAGGTAGGGCCTTACATTCTGAACCCACTGCAGCATTGCATTGCTGCTTCACAGTGTCCTTTCTGTCACTGAACCATGGAAAATATTATGACTTCAAATTGTGTGGAGCTGCAGAGGGAAAGGCTGTTGCCTGGCTGTGTCTGCATACTGTCACAAATACACTGCTGGGCATTTAAACTGGCACAAAAGTCCTATCGGCTACCCGTGATTTCTTTGGAATTAATTAATAAGATAGAGGTTAGGTGTAAGTAGGGTGGTTTTTTTTTTCAACGTGGCATTTTGCAGTTGAAGAACCATTTGCAAAGAGATACATTTTAATAATGTGGATGGCAGTAACGTGAGTTAATGCTTTGGTCAGTTGGTACCTGTCATGGAAAATGCGTTGCTTATCATCTTCTCAGATGCATGAGATGTGCAATTAGCTTAGTAATTTTGTATATTTATTCTCAATTCAAAGCATTTAATAAAGCAATTGGTTTCTTGCAGATAAAAAAAATAACTGAAAGCAATTCATTTTCGTTCATGAGAAAATTCAATATGCTTTGGTTATCTATGTATTTAGTTTAGTTTTGGGATGTAATTAACTGCATAAAGGCCAGTAAGAATGGGATCTGTTTGTGGCTATCTATGTATCAGTGCATTCAGAAATGACTGTCAAACTATCTGCATAAAAAAGTATATTTGGGGCCAGAATGTACTTTAATTAGAAAAAAAAATCCCTACAAGCAAAGAGCCTCTTTTGTTTTTGAGAAATTTTAGTCATCTAGAGATCTATTCAAATTATTAGAAATTTTGTTTCTAGGGGCCGTTGTCTGGGGGCTTTGTGTTCTATTTTTCACTTTGTTATTGCATGGTACAGGCAAATTCTTTCTTTACCAAAATTTGTATAAAGGTAGAAGAATATTTGAGAATTTTGCTTTCTGTTAGCTCGTAGGGGATCAGACCAAGTTCACTAGTGATTCAGATTTTTTACATTCAAAGCAGTATAGTGGAATGAATGTGAGCTTACTTGTATGCTTTTTGTTCTAAGTTAAGAGACTAGAAACCTGGTATTTGCATTTTCCTGATTACGAGCTTGTATTTTGCGTTAATACAGATTGCCTCCTTCAGACAAATAAGCTATAAAAGCATTCTGGCAAGCTTGCAGACTTGCAACATGGCTCTCTCAGGAAAAGTAAATATAATTTCTAACTTAATCTGTTAGAAGTTCTTTGAAAAGTTAATATAGTTACAATTTCCCACCATTATTTAATGAATTATTATTAATTATTTAATTACTTAATTAGTTGAGCCTTTTAGTGCATTTTTATATTAGATGCAGTTTAAAACTGAAGACAAATTGAATAGACTCCACTGTATAAACTCCTATTGTAGCTTTATTTAAAATAATATGTAAAATGTATTTGTTTTCATTCCATATTGCTGAGAATGGTGTGAGGCAGTTCTCTAATACAGCTTAGTAGCTTCTGGTTTTCCCTGCAGACAGTATAGTGTCTAATTTGATGCCCAGCATTTTATTTTTTTCCAAACAACTACAACAGCTTACCTACCAAATAACTTCTGTGTTGCCACAAAATTGTAAATGGTGATGTAGACGTTCGTCCTCAAACAAGCTGACGACTTCTTTTAGAGCTTTCTCCACACTATCGTGATCTCAGGTTTAGTGCTTAGATGAATTTGAACCTCTACCAGACTTTGTAAGATCTGGAAACTATGAAATCTCTGATGTCACATTTCATTATATATATTTCTGATTTTTCTGTCTGATTACACATTCTAGGTGGAAGATAAGTTTTGTAAATAAAAAACCATGAGATAAGAAAACTGAGAATTGGTAACTTGTGATACACAGGAATAGTGTAAAGATTTTTAAGGGTTTTTTTAGTTATGCAGAAACATTTCGGAAACCATTCAATTGTCTTGGACTGATTGCAGCTGCCAGAAAATGTAAATACTTCAAGATTTATTAGCTGATTGTTTACGTTAGCCAGCTGGTCTGTAGACCATCTGAAGCTGCTTCAAGGACTACTTTATTCTTATTTTTATTCTTTACATAAAATCAAAAATTTAGACCACTTGCATTATTATTTCAATAATATTCAATTTTTAAATACCTTGGGAAAGGACTAATATTTACATTTCAGACATGAGAATTAAACTACTGTAAAGTTTCCTGTACCATAATACAGAACGAGGAGAGAAGATACCTTTTTTTCCCCCTAAATGGGGGGGGGGGGGGGAACCAGGGAGGAG
>VZSZ01005587.1:534029-545713 GCA_013398815.1 Ibidorhyncha struthersii
GGGGGGGGGGAATCAGAGATGTGAAACTGAAAATGATAACATGTTCACACCTTTCCCTTTCAACCCTGATACAAAATGAAGTCCAGGACTAAGAAATGCCAGCTTTTTAAATGCATTATTTAGAAAGCTAAGAGTGAAGATGTACGTATTTCAATGCATTTGACCTGTAGGTTATCTTTAAAACAAAATATATTAAAAAAAAAAATTCAGCAGCATGTCTGTGAATAATAGGTCGGCTCAAGAAAGCTTATTAGTGTTCTCTAATAGCCTTCCATGCAGTTGCAGGCTCTCTTCATCCATATGGGGTAACATAGGGTTTTTAACAGCCTGTGGTGGGGTGGCCCTGGCTGGACGCCAGGTGCCCACCAAAGCCTCTCTGTTACTCCCCCTCCTCAGCTGGACAGGGGAGAGGAAATACAACAAAGGCTCATGGGTCAGATGAGGACAGGGAGATCACTCACCAATTACCATCATGGGTAAAACAGGCTCAACTCGGCAATTTAATTTATTGCCAATTAGAAGTCAGAGTAGTGAGAAATAAAAAACAAATCTTAAAACACTTTCCCCCTACCCCTCCTTCTTCCCGGGCTCAACGTCACTCCCAATTTTGCCTACCTCCTTCCCCTGAGTGGTGCAGAGGGACTGGGAGTGGGGTTTGTGGTCAGTTTATCACATGCTGTCTCTGCTGCTTCTTCCTCCTCAGGGGGAGGACTCCTCACATTCTTCCCCTGCTACACTGTGAGGCCCCCCCCCATGGGAGACAGTTCTCCACAAACTTCTCCAATGTGAGTCTTCCCACAGGCTGCAGTCCTTCATGAACTGCTCCAGTGTGGGTCCCTTCCACGGGGTGCAGTCCTTCAGGAACAGACTGCTCCAGCGTGGGTACTGCACGCAATCACAAGTCCTGCCAGCAAACCTGCTCCAGCATGGGCTTCCCACAGGGGTCGCAGCCTCCTTCAGGTGTCCGCCAGTGCTGGTGGGGGGTCCTCCATGGGCTGCAGATGGATATCTGCTCCACAGTGGACCTCTGTGGGCTACAGGCAGACAGCCTGCCTCACCATGGTCTTCATCAGGTGCTGCAGGGGAATCTCTGCTCCAGTGCCTGGAGTACCTCCTCCTCCTCTTTCTTCACTGGCCTTCGTTTCTACATAGTTGTTCTCGCATATTCTCACTCCTTTCTCCAGCTACAGTTGCTTTTGCACAGATTTTTTCCCCTCTCCTTAAATATGTTATCACTGAGGCGCTACCACCGTTGCTGATGGGCTCAGCCTTGGCCAGCGGTGGGCCCGTCTTGGAGCCGGCTGGCATTGGCTCTGTCAGACATGGGGGAAGCTTCTAGCAGCTTCTCACAGAAGCCCTCCCTGTAGCTCCCCTGCTACCAAAACCTTGCCAAACAAACCCAATACACAGACCTTGATAAATGTTTTTTCTTTCATTAATTTCTCCAGTTGCATGCCTTTTAATGTCCATTGAATGTTAACTTGTAACATTGACCAATTTTTCTGGCAGAGTTCCAATGTTTAATTATTTGCTTGTGTGAAGAACTACTGCTTGTTGTTATTATTAACAAACTCCCTAGGCTCTTACTTAGATGCATATTGAAATAAATTATCAAATCTGATATGGATTCTTAGAGAGATTGCCCTTTATGCCTCCTTCATAGCCCAAATTAAAAAATTGGAGGAGTCTCTGAGGGCCTAGCATGTATTTGCTGTTTCTGAACAATTTGGAGACTATTGTGTGAACTTTGCAAAGGAAAAAATCATTATCACTTATTAACACTATCTCCTTGTCAACCTTTGACAGTCACAATTAAAAAAAATTAAACAAGGTGCTTTAAAACACCTGTTCTTGTCGGAAGTCTAAAGAATATGAAATACCTTCAAAAGCCTATCAAGCAGAGTGCTACTGCTAAATCCAGCTTTCCTTGTAGTGGATTCCCAAATAACCAGAGCAGGAGGAAACCTGTCAGCACATTCATGAGCGCTGAAAATTCAGTTGAATGGAAGATTAGAAGGCAGCGTTAACTGTTCCATTTTGGTAGATCCCACTGTTCACCGCAGTCTTGGTGCTGTGCCTGGGCACTTCAGGAATCAGTGGCAAGGACGTCGTGATGAGCAATCAGAATGATAATTTGGGATTCCCATCCAGGCACATGTGCGCTTGGCTTCCAGCTTCATAGAGATTGCTCTTGTATCACTTCCAGTATTTTTTGCAGGGGTAGAAAAGAATAGCAGGTTTTCCTGGACTTGATGCTTGAAGGGTTTGAGGAAGGGACTAGAAGTTCAGTGTAAATAAAAGTTGCTGACTTTAGTATAGATATCAAAAAGAATATGTTATTTTTTTAACTGTGTTTGGGGGATGGTTTCGGATTAGAATTTAACGAACATTTTTTTTATTGAGGATGCTTAGGCAGAAGGGTTCTTGGAATCAGGGTGGAGTCTCTGGAGGAGCGGGTTGGTTTTGAGTACGGCTTCTTGAAAAGCTTTCTCTGAATAGATGCAGAAAGAAGTTTAGTTCATAATTTTGTACCCAGGTTAGTTCTTTAGGTACTTGGCAGTAGAGTTTCTCTCATCAGGCGTGAGCAAAGGTGAAATTAAAAGCTTTGTGTTTTCTACCTGAAGACAGATCTTCTGTGATTTCCAGATGCGGAGCTATGTTGGTATAAAAAGCATTGCTAAGACAGATGCTCTCTTGTTGTTTCTGTAAATTGAGCAGTGCAAAATGATAGTATTTGTTTCAAAAATAATTGCCATGCCTCACGTAACCTGGTTTTAGGATGCCTCAGCATTATATAGCTTTTACAGTGTACTAGATTATTTGGTTTTGCATGGTACACCTAGCTGAAAGTCAAATTTTGATTTTGGTATGGGGCAGAATTCAGCCCATAATTTATGCAGACCTTCCACAATATCTAGGCACTGTAACACTTGCTAGGAATTTGGCTTTCTGCTTTAACTCCCAAAGTCTGATCCAAATCTTACCCTCAGTTTCATTTCAAAGTAGTTATTTTTCTGCCTGACATATTTACATGGGAAGAAGTCTTTCATCTGCCTTCATGAATTATGCAGGCAGCCGAGTTATCATACAAAGGTGGAAAAGGCTTTATGTTCAAAGGCTTTACTGGAGTCCCATACTATCACTGGAAGCTCTCTCGCTGGAAAATAATAATTAAAATTTTTGATGTGACTTTAAGGTGATGAAAAGCTAAAAGGGCGGAGATCAAGATGTGCAGCTGTGTAAGGGGAAAGGACTGAATGCAGGCTGTATGTGAAAGCAGCAGAGTGTATTGTCAGACTGGTCCTGAAGGCAGGACTGCAGGTCACCTGTTTAGTTTACACTTTTTAAGTTATTTATCCCTTGCTTCAAGGCATGATGTTTAATTTTTTGGCTAGAAGTGCATAGGCAATGAACATAATGTCACAGGGCAGAGTTTTTGTATGATTCCATGTTGTACGTTATTTTTTGTGCCTGTTCTTAATTGTGCCGTCATTTAACTTGTATACTTGCATTTAGAAGCATATTTTTTATTTATACCTTCTATTAGTTGTGCAAATATTTAATTGTACCTTTTTGGTAGCTTATAACAGCAGCCTCAGAGTATTTTAAAGTAAGATTTCTCAGTAGGATCATACATCTTTAGAAATGAGATGCTTGGGTTTTGTCAGAGAATCTTCCAGCATTTTTGAAACATTCAGCCTGTTTTAGAACTAGCTTGGGGCTTTATATATTACGAGGAATGTTAAATGTGCATTTTGCTGTTCTCAGTCCCACAGGCATTAGGATGTATAAATGCAGCATTCTCAACCAGTTATCTAGTTAATAGTTTGCACTTGGCAATAAACTGTATGGGGATTTATAATTATATAATTATTTAATGATTACTTGTTCGGTTGTATGTGTACCATGCTGAAGTATGTTAAGTTTCATCAGTTCCAGGTTAAAATTTTCAAGGTTCTTTTTAACCATAGTACTAATTTTATCAGGTACGCAGTAAGATATTGGATTATAAAACAGGATTCATTCCAGTAATTTAGTGAGTTAAAAAAAAGACATTGAGTTCCTGTTGCATTGCTGAATATCAACATATACTGAGTAGTTTGTGTATATGAAAATGCCAATGCTGCAGTAGAAGTAAAGCTACTTCCAGCTGTATGATCAAGTACCTTCTATTTAAGGTCATGTAATACTTTAGTAAGTTAAAAATAACACCATAATTGAACTGTTGAGGTATATATTACTTTTTTTTTATGATTTCCCTTTTCTAATACTCAGGTATTTGAAAATAAGCTCAGATAAAAACTTTACATTGCTTACAACTAATGGGTACTTTACAAATCTCCCATGGCACCAGCAAGGGCCTTTGTGATCCCAAATTTATCCATAAAAATAATTAATAGTTTTGCCATATTATACCCTAGTTTTTTAAGCTCGGTCAGCACAGGAATTTGGAGAGTAATTCAAGTACATGGAATTTTTGAAGACGGTAACATGAGTTTTTTACAAAAAAAAGGTAAACTAATATTAATAGTCATCTTTAAAAAAAAAAAAAAAATCTTATTTTAGTGGCTCTAAGCATGTCCAGTCAGTTTGGCTAGGGATTGGGCTATGTGCAGGGTTGCTACTTTTTTTTTTCTTAAATAGAGTTTGACTTCAAAATGCATCTGACAGTTTTCAGGGCACGCTCACGTTCCAGGCTTCTGACAATGAGCAGGCACAGGACTCATAATGAACGCTGGTGGTAGCATTCACTAGGAGCATGAGCATATCATCAGGCACTTTCTATTAATTCTTGTATTTCCAGTATTACAATGACTTCATTACAATTACGTGGCTATATAGCCATGCCCTCATAGCAGCATTCAATTTACTAGTGAAATAAATGAAACCGAAATGATAGGCAATTCAAATCGTTCAAGCTGAGGCTTTACACTGAATGTGTAGATTTGCATTAAAGCTTTTGATGTTGTTACCAAATTGAATGGGAATTTTAGATGTTATTTTCTCTATTGTAAATCAAATCTGAATGAAGAACCAGTGGCACCATTGCATTTGGTTGATAACAGGGAGCAGAATGCTGAGCATAGAGGGGAGATAATACGCTCGTGTACAAATCTTCACGTGTCCTGCATTGCAATCTGCATCGTAACAAGCCAGTATGTATCAGCAGGGCCAGTCCCAGCGTTGCAGATGTGTAACCAAGATTCTCTTAAAAAAGGAGAAAACGTGTTTTTTCCCTGCCCCGTCCTGGGTTACTAAAGGAAGACATATGATCAAACCAGAATGTGTTCCTTTCAGGTGCTGCCTTTTCTCCTGCAGCCTCGCTGGGCTTTCTTCATTTAGCAAAGACTAAAACATGGGTTTCTTCAACTTTTTAGCTTATCATATGCTGCAAAGTCGTCACAATCTCACATCAGCAGTAGATAGTCGAAACCCTGAAATCAGCTGAATTTGATTGTCAGAGACTGTAATTTTGGTATTCTTCTAGGTTAAAGGAGTGCCGTGATGCATAGGCCACTTGGCAGGGTTTGATTTGGAAGGTAGAAGTACTTTACTGGTTATGATGTTACCCTGCTGTTACAAGTTAGGTGTGTTTCTCACTTCATTTCTGGTTTAGGCTGTGTGACTCCAAGTTCACACAGAGTTCTCTTCTCATTTTTTAATTGGATACTCATCATTGCACCCTGAAAATCAAACGAGGAAATCCAATGCTATATCATATTACCAAAACTGAATAGAATAAACAGAGAATAGAGTTCAGATATTCACTAGTATCCTAAGATACAATTTTCATGGTATAGCTTCTAACTTAGATATGTTTTATAATAACATCCTAATGAAATGCATGGTGCTACAAAATCAAAGCAGGTGTATACTGGTGTTTGCAACATTTTAGAAATTTGAATATAAATGAATCCTAGGCAATAAGATTGTGAAAGTGATACAGATTTTGGAATAGTTTGTGTTGTCTGTAATTTAATGTTAACTGAAGTAACAGTTGAGGAATCATCTGTGCAGTACAGAAATGCTGCAGGAGAAGAAACCTTTTCCCATGAATAAAACACATCTTTTTATTAATGGATGGAAGTTGTCTAGTGAAGTCTCCCATACAGGCTTTTTACTGCCTAGTTTTCTCCCATAGGTTGAACTGAAAATAGCGCTTCTTCAAATTTTTCTAGTAATACCAAGGTGTAAAATTCACTACAAACAATGGGGAGTCAGTCCAGTTTGTCATATTCCCTCAAATGATGGTATTTAAAAATAAGCAGGCCAGAACTTAGGGTTTTTTTTACCCTTTAACAGTAGGTGCTTAGAGTAAGGTTTGAATAACAGAATAAACTGTCACTGTCAAAAGAAGAGGGGAATGAAGGATTAATAGTGTTATAAAATTTTAGTGGAAACATCTTGCAAGGTGCAGGTATCATGTCGTAGCTGGGAATAATGATTTGGTCTCATTTTAAATGAAAATATTTGTATAAAACCAGTTTTATTGACAGTTATTCCAAAGAAAACTTGAAAAATTTATATTTATTACAAATACTAGTAATTAGTTTTAAAATTAACAAAACACTTTACAAGGCAATAAATATCAGATTCATTTAATTTACACATGCCAACAGTCTGATGTAATTAAATCAGATTTGAGAACCTGCTAAATATCTCTCTGAATCCTCTCTAGTGACATATCATGTTTAGAGACCAGCAGAGGCAATAGGTAAGGAGAAGTGCAGATATATTGAATTTGCTTGTGAAATGGTGTGCACAAGCAAAGTGAAGTGCACTGAATGAAACTTAAGCAGCAGTATCAGAATAAAAGAAATGCTAAAAGCCAGTGAGCAATCCCTACCTCAGGTAGCCAGGGCCCATGTACTATTCTGGTATAAAAAAAGTGCTTTATGCTTGGGTCTCACTGACCTTGCCTCATTTACTACAGCTCTGTGGGTCCTCCTGCTGTGGTGCCTGTGATCCTAGGATCAGTGAGATGCCACGGTGGAGGTGCCGTGGTTCTGCACTGCATCTCAAGTGCGTGTCCCTACCAGAACTCCCATCTGAAAATATATTGGTAGAAGTTCAATTTGAATGATGTTGGTTTAGTTTTCAGAAGACATGTGACTGTTAGAATGCTTTTAGATTAGGTTTATATTTGATGCAAATACCAACTTCTATATTGGGAAATACTCTAAAAATGTTTGCATAAATTCTGTGTATTCAACTATTAAAAATCATTTAGTAGGATGTGTAGGAAGGATGGTCACTCTGGGGCATAATCCTAGATAAAGTAGCTAAACTGAAAATTTTCATTGGAGTGAATGTTCCAAACACAGTTTTGAAGCTCAGTTCTGTTGCAGTATTTAGTGTAAGTAAGGCAAGATGAAAAACTCAAAAATGTATTAGGCAAAGGAAAAGTAACAATGCATGGAAATAGCTTTTAGATGAGCAGAGAGAAATGCCAGATTAGAAAAGCCCAAATCCTTTCTGTGACTAATAAGGTCCTTGAGTGGTTTTGAAAACATTGAATAGATATGGAGTCAAGGATTATGCAAATAATGTTTGTTAATTATTTTGTTTCTGTCAAGATAAAGTGGAAAATGAAACTGGCTAACTAAGGAAAGGGATAACTTCTGCTGATAGTAAGGGATTGTTCGGTGTAAAGGAAGTAATAAATTATAGAAAAATTAACTATTAATCTCAGGTTTGTTTTAGTACCAGATTTACGTCTTGGCTGTTGTATCTAATTTTGTATCATGTTCCTGAAGAATGTTCTTATCAAAATATCTAGTGCTTAAAAAAAGGTCTTGATGAAAACTGAGCTCTTTCTCCCTTTTTTTTTTTTAAAAAAAGTGCATCTAAGCTTTTCGTTGAAAATCGAGCTTCTGTATTTGAAACAGGGGAACCTCAAGCCAGGTTTCTCATATTCACGTTAGTTGCTACAGCTGCCTTACACTGCATTTTGCATGTTACATCTCACAAAATCTTTAATAAGCTGACTTGATACATACTTTATAGAGTCGCTTGGGAGCAGATGGCAATAAAGTGCTTATGCCATTTTATGCTTCCTAGGACTTTCAAAACTGAAGCTTGGGATTTTTTTTCATTGGAAATATTGCTCAGACAATTAATTGTTATAGCTATTGCCCAGGTTTGAAACAAAACTCGGCATTTTGTTGGCATTAATACTTTGAAATTTTTTTAAAAAATATAATTTCGGTGGAAGGCAGAATGGTTTAAGAAAAATGTTTTTCTTACTAAGCAATAATTTTGGTGAAAATGAGATAGTTTCTCTAATGAAAACTATGAAACATTCTTTCCAAAGTAAAATGGAGGTGACTTTCTCCATCACTGAGTCCAGTAACCTGCTGTTGTAATTTTCATGTTATTCTTGAACTTATTGCCAAACAATTGTGGTTTTTTCTCCTTTTACCGGGAAGCTGTTATTCTAACAACTAAGAACCTTCTGTGTCTACCCTAAATTTACTCTGTGGATATTTTATACCTATTTATTTTCTGCAGACTGTGGCTTGTCTTAATTTTCCCTTCCTTAGTTATCTACTGCAGAAGTATTTATACATAGCAGATATCCTATCTCAGCCATTATCTTGCTGATCTAAACCGGTCAAACTCTTTAAGCCTCTCTTGGAGAGCATGCTTTCCATTTCTCTAATGATTCTACTGGCTTTTCTGCCCTTATTCCAGTTTCAATTAATCTTTCTTATGTGTCTGTCCTTGTACGTGCTATTCCAGATGTGATCTCATCAGTGCCTAGCACAACAATGATAACATTTTCCTGATATTTTACAGAAATCATTCATCTATTCTTTTACTGTCTTTTAAGAAAAGGATTATAAAGAAACCTGCTACTGTAGTCTTTGGATTAAAAGTTGCCTTATACAAGATACTGTGCTGAAACAAATACATCATTTAATAAGAATAGCAATTAGCATTATCTTGAAAAGAAGGGAGGATGCAGGGAAGTAGAGAAGTAGAGTTTTCAGCTAGAAATTAGTTGCTTTGCACAGAAGAGATTGAAGCTGAAAGTTCAGTAAGGAGTTCCGTGATACATGATATAAAAAGTAAAAATGATGGTGCAAGGCCAGTTAGGTTTTTTGTTTGTTTGTTTATCATTGAAGATACTGGAATTTAGATATGGTAATGTAAAATAGGATTTACAACATCCAAAATTAACTCTTTCAGAAAAATGGTGTTTCCTGTTATGAACACTTCAGGGGAATCTTCCTCAGAATTCAAGACTATATTCAGTGAAACTGTAAGTGTGAGAACAGATATATTAAATGTGAGAGTAACACTACAGACACTGTAATGTCACTGAGTAAATCAGTAGTAAACCCTAGACAAAACATCTAGAATGCTTTGTATATTTTTACCCCATTTCAGAAATTATGACTCAAAAAGATTTTGATTATATCTCGAGCCTAATCTTTAAGGCTTGGGGGGGGCAAAAAATAGAAATAGTAACAAAATATGAAAGAACAGCTCAGCTCAAGAAGAGATGAAGTTGGGTTACTTCAGAAGCAGGGGAAGACCATACACAAACCGAATGACACAGCAAACTGTTTTGGGAATATGATAACTTTCTCAAAATGCAGTATTTTCTGTTATGATCTGAGCAATGATGTAGACATGACATTCAGCTGGGAAGGAGGGAAAAATGTGAGTTCCAGGATGGATGGAAAAAATTAGTTCCAGAAGGGGCAAGTTGACTAATGGGGTATAATTCAGTTCCCAGAAGGACAAGTGTGATGCACTGTACGGAGTGCATGATTTCATTTTATGGGTGAGCTGAATTATCATTTTGTCAATATCAAAATGTGGAGGTCTTTCCCTGCCTCATGTGGAGTAAATCTTCCTTCCTTTGTTTCCCCCAAACAAAACCAAACTTGGAGGGAAGAGACTGATAAGAGGTAATTAATATTTGTCCATATTTTTGATAGTACCCTCTCTTTCCCCAAAGCCACTGAGCCTGTGTATCCTTCTTGAATTGTTTCCTTTAAAGTCTCTTTTCATTTTAGGGTCTTGGGGGCTATGAATTAAGACTGTTAAGTCTGTACAGCTAATACAGATCAGCTTTTTTTTATTATTATTTTTGTCTTGTTCTCATTTCTTGCTTCTTCATTTAGTTCCTTCAAGTTCCCTGTACAATAGTCAGTGTAGTGTCTAATGACGTTTTATAGCACTAATCTACTCATCAGGGTTTTAAGAATAATTGTTCTCAGGAGTCACAGAATATGAAGCATGCGTAGCATAACTCCTTTGTTTTGTGTCTCTCTCTTTGATGGCAGCATGTAAAATTATAGTCCCACATCACTATTTAGCATCTGGTTTCATTTCCCAAAGTGTATCTGGCAATCTTCTTTGCTAGGTTTCTCTTTATCTGTGTGATTATCCTTCATCAAAGGTCTTTATAAAAAGTTGAAATATTTAGATAAACTTTACCGACACTTTTGATAAATGAGTTAAGTGCATTAAGGTTCTTGGAAGAGGGAGTTACTTATATGCTATACACTTTTTCTGTATGCATATATATGACCTGTAAATTACAATGAGAATGAGAACTGTTTGTTCTTGATTATCCTGCCCATCACCAAGCAACTTATTAAACAGATACAGTCTTTGTTGGTGATTCTCCTTTATCTGATGTAGAAGTGATCTATTGTATCAGAAGTGTCTAAATTCAAATTAGGTCAGAACTACATTGGAGCGGAAAATCATACAATCATAGAATGGTTGAGGTTGGAAGGGACCCTGAAGATCATCTGCTTCCAACCCCCCTGCCATGGGCAGGGACACCTCCCACTAGACCAGGCTGCTCAAAGCCTTGTCCAACCTGGCCTTGAACACCTCCAGGGATGGGGCATCCACAACTTCTCTGGGCAACCTGTTCCAGTGTCTCACCACCCTCAGAGTGAAAAGTTTCTTCCTAATATCTAACTAAATCTCCCCTCTTCCAGTTTGAAGCCATTCCCCCTCGTCCTATCACTACATGCCCTTGTAAAAAGTCCCTCTCCAGCTTTCCTATAGGTGCCTTTCAGATACTGGAAGGCTGCTATAAGGAGCCTTGTCTTCTCCAGACTGAACAACCCCAACTCTCTCAGCCTGTCTTCATTGGAGAAGTGCTCCAGCCCTCTGATTATCTTTCTGGCCTTCCTCTGGCCCTGCTCCAACAAGTCCATGTCCTCCTTATGTTGGGGGACCCAGAGCTGGATTCAGTACTCAGGTGGGGTCTCACCAGAGCAGAGTAAAGGGGCAGAATCCCCTCCCTCAACCTGCTGGCCATGCTTCTTTTGATTCAGCCCAGGATACACTTGGCCTTCTGGGCTCTGACCACACATTGCTGGCTCATGTTGAGCTTCTCATCCACCAGTACCCCCAAATCCTTCTCCTCAGGGCTAGTCTCAGTCCGTTCTCTTCCCAGCCTGTTTTCAAACCGTACTGTGGTGAAAACATCCTACCTACCTTGAACAAAAACTAAAAATAATTTTCCTGTTCAGAATAGAGTGAAACCAGGGCTCTGTTTTGGGTTTTTTTTCCTTCCTTTCTTTCTTTCTTTCTTTCTTTCTTTCTTTCTTTCTTTCTTTCTTTCTTTCTTTCTTTCTTTCTTTCTTTCTTTCTTTCTTTCTTTCTTTCTTTCTTTCTTTCTTTCTTTCTTTCTTTCTTTCTTTCTTTCT
>VZSZ01005587.1:545854-567247 GCA_013398815.1 Ibidorhyncha struthersii
TCTTTCTGTCTGTCTTTCTGTCTGTCTTTCTTTCTGTCTGTCTTTCTTTCTGTCTGTCTTTCTGTCTGTCTTTCTGTCTTTCTTTCTTTCTGTCTTTCTTTCTGTCTTTCTGTCTTTCTGTCTTTCTGTCTTTCTGTCTTCCCCAGCAACAGACTGGTATTATCCAAGGAGAGCTAGTAGTTTTGTAGTTTTAATCAGACACAACAGGGAGTAGCATCCAAGTCTCACAGTTGGATAAGCTAATTCCACTAAGTAACCTCTCTTGTTAGGTGGGTAGGAACCCTTTCCAAATGAATTTTTCTTCAAACCCTAATAGGTATGAAATGGTTTTATTTCAAGGAACATCTACTAAAATTGGAAAAACATCTCAGCTATCTCTATTAGTAACTGCAGACAGTGTGTATATGTTCGTGTGATGTGTTTATATATGTGTTTTATACTAGTTTCTGTTGACTAACTTCTGCATTGTAATCACAGGAATGTTGGAAAAGTTGAATTATTCTTTGTATATCTCCCATTAAAGAACTGTTATAAAGTCTGCTTAAAGATTTATATATTTCTTGCTGTTCCTTGGGTGGCCTGTAGAATAAGGCCTACTGCTGTAAAAATCTTTAGCTACATGTGCACATTGTGAATTTAGAATAAAATCTGGGGATTTAGCTTCTGGCTTTGGTACCTCAGAGCTAAAAAGGTTATTGTCTGCTAGTTTACATACCTGATATGTTTTAGGTTGCAATGTAAAGAGCAAGAACGTGCTGTGTAAAGTGGTACCTTGAGCAGAATGTGCGGAGATACTAGCTTTGAAACTTTTAACGGACATATTAAGTGTCATGAGGATGCTCAGATACTATCATATATTTCTTGCTACTAGTGTAATACTGTATGTGTGCTGGCATGATGCTGTTCAATTCTTTTAATTAAAAAATAATTTAAAAAATGTCCATTAAGGACTAATTGGACAACTAGCTTCATACTAAAAATATAATAAAAGATAATCCAAATTACATTGTGTGGTATTTGTAACCCTTTTATACAGGATATGAGGGTTTTGCACAGCTGTTGGAAATCACTGAGTTTTTCCTTTATAAATGGTAATATTTTTTCAAAATGCTATCTGGAAAAGATAAGGAATTACTCTTTAATTTATTCTGAACTTATTCTGTGAGGAATAAAATGTGGGCAAAGCTATGGACAAAGGACCAAATCTCCAGTCCTTTTAATTTTTTTTTTGTACACAGACTCTATACTCACCAGGAACTTTCCCAAATACAGATGAATTAGCAATCTATGATTCACTGCAAGTTTTCACACTTACATAAAAAATTATCTCCTCACCGTTTTCAGAGCTGTTGAGTTTCCAGGAACTTTAAGTTAGTGGGAGCTAAATAATTTGCTTTACATTTGCAAAGATATCTTCCAGGACTGAGTTAGTGAAATACTGTCATACATAATATTGTACAACAGTTTTATTGAGTAGTGTGAAATGTTCTCATTTATCTCCATCTTGGTAATTGAAATGACAAATTTCAGTCTTATAATTATCCAGTGTGTGTCTATTAATGTAAGAAGGTCCAAATGAAGACAAACTAAAAGCCTGTGTAGCCCAGTCTGCTATCTCAGACGACGGCTAATTGTGAAGGCTCCAGGAAGGGTAAGGTAAGAGCATGAGCTGTTAGTGTGGCTCCCCAGAATATTCTCCCATCATCCAGTGAATTGTAGTTCAGGGATTTCCTGCCCAAGAAGTAATTTTTTATGCATTCCCCTTGAATGAACTTTTCTTCCGCAAGTATGTTCTGTCACTTTTTGATCCTCTGTAAGCTTTTAAAAATTTCTGATGTGCTTATTAAACGTTAGCCACTTCTGGTATTTACTTTGTTCTGAACCTATCGCCAGCTAGTCTGATTTGATGTTCTCTCGTTCTTGTACTGGTAGACTGGAAAGTATTTTCCTGTTTTCCATGCCTCTTGTGATTTTGTGGCCCTCTATCATATTTCAGCTCCATTGTTCCTCTTCTAGTTCGAATGATTATAGTTTATTTACTTGTTTCTTGTGCAGAGGCCATTCCACCTATTGACCATACAAATTTTCCAGCAGATTTCTCACTCTTCATGTGTTTTCTCACTCTTCATGTGTTTGGGGAAGAAAGGATTACTGTGAATGTTTATGCCTTTGGCAAATTGTTGCTTATTCTCTTTTTTTTTTTTTTTTGGCACATATCTTTTTAATCACCTGGAGGGTATATTTTTTCATATTTTCATCACATGGACACAACTTCAGCTTTTTGTAGGATTCCTTCAGAGCTGTACATTCCTTTTTTTTTTTTTTTTTTCCATCACTAAAGGGTACTGAATGCAATGTGAAAATTTACCCAAGAATCTCAAATTTTGAAGACTGGAACAATATATAGATGTTGAGGCAAAAAAAACCTTCTTGTCTAACTGCTTCGTGGGCCAAGATGCAGAATTCCACCCTGAAGAATTTGAGCTCCAAGAAGATATAAATGAATCGCAGTCATTTTCACAGGGATTAATATTATTAATTTTTACTGCAGTTTTGAATATATATATACACAGTCTAGATTGATAGTACTTTTTTTTATATCTGAATTTGACTTGACAGTGCTAAACAGAATATGAAGTGCTGCAGAGACCCAGTCAGACGTGGGTCATCCATTGCTCAACATTTATTGTCAGCTAAATCCAAAGAAAGGCCTCAAAAAAGAATTTTTGCTTGCCTTGGTTGGCTTAGTTCATAAACTGTCTCACAGGAAGCTTGGAGTCATAACAGAGGAAAAGATGACAGATGGTCAATGTGTTAAAGAAGAGTCTGGGAAGACCTTTCTGTCAAGTTGCGAGGTTCGGAGTGGCCCCTCGTGCTTTCTAAACTCCTTCTCAGAGAGGAGTCCAGGTGTGGCTGGATCCAGTCTTAGCCTCCAACTATAAAGAAGACTTTACACCCTAGGTTCTATCACAGAGTCAGTTTAACACAGCTTGAGCTGGGTGCCTCCAAAGAGGGACCCCCTTGGTTATTTTCCTGTGCTTTTTAAAGCCTCACGGTCTATGACATAAGCTGTTCATGCACCTGTTCACGTGACAAGCGCATGTCTTATGTCCAATCAAATTTGACAAATTCCAATGTTACACGTCCTTTTCAGTGACTGGAGTTTTGGTGCAGGCGCTTTAACCTTCTTATACGGTTTCTTAATCTTTTTGTCCCATCTGCACCTGAAATTCATCTGCCTTCTGCTGACTCTGGGTAGAACAGTTCCTTTTTTCATTTCCCAGAATTATAGTTCAAGCATACAACCTTCATTAATATTACTTATACAATTTCATTATGTTAGTTAAGCTACAATGTATCGAAGCCATACAAAACTACAAGCTGTTCTTCTTGGACTTAGAAGGAGTTCAGCCGAAGTTCACTATGTTGCCAGGCTACAGCCTGCAGCCCAAGGATGGCTTCACTTATGCTAAACAAAACTTCACTTTCCAGCACAATGGTTAATAAAATAATCTTTCATGGTGGCCAAGATGAATTTGCAAAGGTGTGGGAGAAAAGTGCTTTTTTTTTCTTTTTCTTTTGGCTACCCTAAGTATACAATATACTTTATAGTGGATTTTCTATACAGTGGTTCTTACAGCAGAGCTGGCAGTTTACAGTATATTGCAAATGCATACTTAAACTAGCAAGCTGCCAGCTAATGTTCATTTGACAGGTATGATTCTTGGCATAATTAATTCAATGAAATAAATACCTCTGAAAAATGCTGCCTTTTTGCCGTGGTTCTGCTTTGTGTCATTTTCATCATGAAAAATATCATGAGCTGTTTATTATATTTCTCATTATTTCCTTTTAATGCTTTTTAAAGTGCCTTAGAGTAAAAGAGGAGAGGAAATTACCCTTAATTTACCAGGTTTTTCTAGTTGCCAAATATACAAGCTTGTTGCCATGGAGATCAGTGCACAACTTGGCTGCCTGACTCACTGCTGGTAAAGGGAGCACCTTAATGGATTATCATCGAGTGAATGTTTGACTATATTAAATAGCTAAATAAACTACAGGGATTAGAACACATTTATTTTAGGATGCAAGGGAAGCTACTGATATCTCCCAACATCTACTCTCAGATTCCATTAAGTACTTGTGAAAGTTATACAGCTTTTCATTCTCTACTCCTGTTTCACGCTATGTTTTTTTAGTACCACAAAAGAACACGTACCAATTATAGTCCTTGGCGAAGTGCACTGTAAAACTAAACTGAAAAGCTAATATAAATATGAACTCAAAGCTGCACGCACTATGGCACTTAAAGAGTGGGAATTTCGCTTGGAGTGCAATGCAGAAGTGATTTGAAGTGGTGTAAATGTATCATTTCTTTTTATGTTTGAAGCAGAAGAATAGATCCTAGCTAATGACTGAGTATCTTGGATGTGAAATTCTTCCTTGCATCTTTTAAATGCTATAGCTGATTCAGGGCTCCTCGTGCTGATTTTTGCAGTGAGACTGACAGCAAGGCTTTTTCAAGGTCTTTTAACTGGAAGTGTCGCCTAATGTTTCTGCAGTTGTGAGCTAACCTTACTTTCTCTCTCCTTACATTGTGGAGATTCTTACTGAGCAGCTCATATACAGACCTGAGGAGGGAAGAAAATCCAGCTGTGCTACTTCTTCCTTCCAGTTAATTGCAGTGGCCAATTACTTGCACCACAGGAAAATATTGTAGTGAGAGAGTGGCTCTAGGGCTATAACGTTGCCTATTGTACAAGGGAGAGCTGGGACATTCACATGGCTTCTCTCTCACATGCATCTCCTTATATAAAGAGCTATAATACTTTGCCTTATAGATACTTTACATCACAGAGGCTTAACATATTTTATCTGTTGTAATCCTTATTCTTCCGTCTTTTATCTGGGTCTTCTGAGCATATTTTAATCCAATTTCCCTGGGAAGCATAATGTAGAGAAGGAAGAGATCTCACTTTGTGGTAACTATGAGTAGTGCAGGCTGAGAGAATTTGGATGGATGAGATGTTCATGTTCACAGGGACTGTAGTTGTGACTGTCTTTTGCATAAACTAGGAAGGGGAGGGTACTTTCAGTGTCCTTTCCAACTAGACTATGTGTGCACTGATTTTAAAAGAGAAATTGTATCAGAGCTGTGGTTTTGGGGGATTATATTTTCACCTTTTATTGCCAGTATAATGTCTCCATCTAATCACAGTATGAGGTTATATTCCTCATCTTGCTAATTGGCATCATATTCAGAAATTCTGACAGTTTGTCCTTATCTTCCCTCCTCAGTTTGTCTCTGATGTGGATGAGTAAGCTGAGTTATGTGCTGTAGTGCTTGGCTGTATTACAGTTCAGTGGTTTTAACACATCTATTTTCTTTGAATGAAAAAGGTTAATTTCATTTCAGTGTAGATTGAATCTGGATACTGACCTTTACAATTGGAAAAACAGATAGATTCATAGCTTAATTAACCTCCCAAACAGGATGCGTATTTGAAACATACTCAAGAAACCACATGTTTTAAGTTCTACTGGGAGCCATGTAGGAATAGTGGATCATTGATATCTAGGAACATTAGAATTGTCCAGAATTAGATGAAAGGAAAAGTTTATTACTGAACTGATGAAACATACAGCTGAGCTTGGAAAGAACTAACGTAAACCAAAATTGGAATATTGGCATTTCACTGTCATACTTTGTCTTTATTGTGAAACGGGAAGAGCAAAGAAGATACTGAATTTGTTAGCTTCTATATTGGCATTTCCCCTAACCTGTCCTGTTTTCCAGCTTGCTGTGGTAGTGTTCCATGGCCCTTCCAAATTAAAACAGAAATTCTGTGGAACTAGATTGTGTGCATGTATTTTAAAAGAAACTAAACTTCGAAAGCAAGTAAAGAAAAAAATATATAGATTTAATTGCTTTACATTGGTGACAGCATTTGTAATCAGTTAAATGCTTAATAAATAAAAAAGAAAGAGGACTGAAAATTGAATCCTTAATCCTTTCTCTGAGGCTCTTCTCTGTAATAATTTTGTCTCAGATTGTGAAAGCCCTGTTTGGCTTGTTTGTGGCAATAAATGGCAAGAACACTGTTTTTGTATGAGGGGGAAAAATGCATTTGGAGCTAAAGATGTTTTTCAGATCTAGAGTCACCTGAGTACCATCTTCTGTATAAGCCAATGTTTGCCAGAGTTGGGAGGCCTGTTTCCCAAAAATCTGAAAGATAATGTTTTGCTGAGGATGTTCTATGAGCATCATATTGCAGTGTGGACTATTACCTGAGATGAATAAGCCAAATCTTCAGTGGACCTTGTTCAAGTTGGCACTGTGTAAGTCACCAGTTAAATACCTGCTTCAGATACAAGTGGCAGAATATTGTTTGTTTTCTTATAATAGTAGAACTGTACTTGAAGTCCTTTCCAACTTGGACGGCTGGAAATCTGGAAGTGCGCCAAAGACTAAACACCTAGAGCGTTTATCATGTTGAAGACCTACTGTGGTGAAATGAAGGAAGGTGTGTTATCTGTTTAGAAAATGACGATAGTGCTTCATGTGTAATGTTATTTCACATTATGTGTTGTGACTAAGAAAAGCAGAATTCCTAGGTGAGAAAGCACAGAAAAGAATAGAGTGGAATCACACATGCTTCATTGTTGCCTGCAGTAATGGGAAAATATGCAAAGCGTAAGGTATTAACTGATATCTAAGACAGTAATTAAAATGTTTCATGAATAAGAGACTAGATAATTTCAGTGGTGTTTTTAACAGCTAGAGCCTTTGAAGACAGACACACATAAATGCATAGAATATCATGTGCAAATACTCAAGTCAATTACAGTCTCAGGATGTTACTCCCCACACATTAGTCTAAATTCTATACGGTAATTAACAGATATGGATAAAATAAAGTCTATTCTATATTCTTGTAAGTAGTTATTTATAGCCACTGTGGGAAAGTTTGAATTATTATCTGTCCTAATTATGCCAAGGACTTTTTTTATTAGGCATGAAGGTCTGACTGGGAGGAATTAACAGCTGCCTACAATGTCTTTGCATTACAGCTAATCAGATATCTTGGCAGAGCTGCTTCTTATATTTCTGGTTTTATTTTTCTGTTCATTCATTTATTAGTCACATCTGGAATCAGAAATTGTGCTCTCAACAGTAAAATCTTCCCTTGCCCAAGACAGGGTAGCTGTTTCTCCTCCCCAGGACAGTCTCTCCTTTATCTGTCTTCCCCAGACTTCCTCCTTCTTTCCTCCTCAGTGTTGCTCTTTCCATCCGAGAGGTTTCTGTTATAAGATCTGTTAAGAAGCAGTAATCATTAAGTGGTGTGCTGTACATGTCCCTCTCTCGATACATCTTTGAGAATGAATATGTAGGTCATGTCTGTCTGGGAATAAAAGACCCGTAGAATGCTTCTGTCATAAATATGTATGGACAAGTCTGCTAAGAAATAGGTGTATACTGTGTTCCACGCTTCTTTTTACTTGCATTATTTTAAGTGGAAAGTAGGATCAAGATTTAGCCTTTTAATTAAACGTTAGGGTAGCTTTAAAGAAGAAAAAAAAAACAACAAAAAAACAAAACCAGAAAACAACCCCCCTTCTTTATAATAGTTTCCCTTGATCCCCTAACTGAATAAATGAATATATAGCAATAGTTACACATGTGAGTTCTCAGGATAAGCCCAATTTAATTATAATTTGTACAGTATCCTTCCTCTAATGAATATACTGAATATTTCAGAAGGCAAATTAAAAAAAAAGTAATTGTGGCCTGGATCCTGAACCTTGCTGGCCTGAAATATTGCAGATGTAACTGCAACAAGGATCTAGTCTTTGTCATGGAAGCTCGTCAGAGGATAGGAGCAAATGACACATTTCTGGGTTTGTGCAGTAATAACCTACATTTCTGCTGCTACCTACTTTATGAGCAGACTCAATAACTTTAGAGATGCAAATCAGACAAAGCTCACCTGTAAACAAAAATGATCATTTCTATAATAAAGATCCGTGATAGCATATATGGAAGCTTCACAGTAGGAGAGTTTGTATTAACTTGATTGTGGATCCCATCAGTTATGAAGGATGATGATCACTGGATCAAAGTACATAGAAATAAAACTTGAATGAACTTCAGTATTAGTTCTGAAGCACAGATAAGTGGCTGTGGATACATATTTTAACTTGAAGATGTCTTTCCTCCAGATTTTCTACACATTTTAGTGTGAATAAATATATCACTCCACGTACTTTCACATAGAGCTTGGCTGAGAAGAATATTTATAAGAATTTTGACATTCAAGCACTAAAGTTTGTTTTGCTTTGATTTTTAAAGAGGGAGGAGTTGCAATGTTCAAATTTATGTTGAAAATCAAAAACTACGTAATGACTAAACTAATGGGTTGATAATTAAATTAAATGATAAAACCCAAACTGTTTAATTTTTTATTAACCTCAGTTAATCTAGCATTCAGATGAATTTGGGGATTTCCAGAGGAGGTAGGAAAGGTGCTGATGAAGGTATTTGTGGAATCTATGCGCATCTCCGATTCAACTGGCAGGAAATTCCTTCATGTTTTTACATTTGTTATTTTGAGCTTGTGACTTCAGGGTTTCAGACATGCTAAGCCCATAGTGCTAAAAGTTATGGGCTTTTGAATCTGGGCCTGCTGGTACAGAATTAAATTACTCAGCTCGTAATATTTCTGATTTTTCAGCTGCATCCAGCAGCAGCAATCACCAGGGATCAATGGGAATTCTCTTAATCCCACTCTTATCTAATATCAGTATTTTCTGTGAGCTCTACTACTGTGCTTACAGGCATACTTCTGTTACGCATATGGAGACCCTTGAGATACAGGTTTGCTGCGTATGAGAAGCCAGGTGTATTGTCACACGGTATTGTTCTTTGTCCAGTTCTGTTTCCGTTAATTTTTCTTAGGGTTATCACTCACCACTCAGGACTTACGGTCAAGAATTTAATTATTTATAGTTTTGCTTCTATTCCTGGTGCAGCTGGAGATCAGCGGGTTTAGCTGAATAATGAATCAAATTGGCCAATGAGAGGTGGACCCTGTACTTTAAAGGATTTGAATTTTTGGATATCCTTTAGGGGACTGGGAAAAATGCTATTTCCTTTCATTTTCCCTTTTCCTCGAAGGAGTTTGAGTTCGTGGTTTGAAGGGATACAGAAGACATAAAGCTTGTAATCAGATGTAAGGTATGAAAATGGTGATATTTGAATGCACAGCACATAATCAAGTAATGTTTTATAGTTCTGTTGTAATTGAGACACTTTGTGTATTTAATTAATCTTTTGTCCTTTGATAAATATTTGGCAGTTAGACAAGCAGTTGGCCACCCAGAGTCTTTCATCTCTGGTACTAATTGACTGGAATCCAGCAGGTCACAATAATTGGCAGACAACAAAGTGGCCTCTGAATTCCAGCTACTGAAACAAGTTAGTCTTTTCAATTAAAAAATTTGCATACAGTCATATTTAACAAAGAGAAAACTGCATGTCATACTATGAATTAAAAATCGGATTATATAGTCCACAGACAATTATCTGTGTCTACTTTCTTGTAAAAAAAAATCCTTTCCATTAATTCTTAAAAGTATTTGATGAAATTTGTATACTGACCACCAAGACTGTTCATACAAAAGATGATCATTGCAGAGACCAGACATCTGGGGAAACATCCTGAAGGCTGAGGAAAGGATGTCACTCATAAAACAAAAATAAGGGCCATTTGGACTGATAATTGAATTAACATTTATTAGAGATGGTGATGAGAAGACCAAGTCGTCTCTTTGGACTCACTGAGAGTCTTATGGAAAAGCAAAGTTTCATGATGTAATGGGAGCTTTGGAAAATAAATATAGCGGCTGCATACTAAAGTTGGCATCAATACATGATAGAATGAAAAAAAAGATCTTTATTCATCAAGGATGACTATGTTTGAATACATTATCTGTAAATGTTAGTAACATAAATGATAGTACCATTTGATTTAGGAATGCTGCAGTGAAATTTATTGTGTTGTGTTTCTGCTCATCATAGAAGAGAGACAAAATGATAATTTGATGTCATAGTGAGGAGCACTTTCTTGCTCTGTGTGTCAAACCCATTTAAGGAGGGTAACACAGTGTGAAAATAAGTGATAATTAAATAGTTGGTCTATTTCATATTCGAAACAGAGATGTGCAGTGACATATATGTGTCACACCTATGCAGAAGTAATAAAACAAAGCTGGATTGGCAGTCATACGCTGGCAAAACAGATTGACAAAGTAAAGCCTGCAGACTGTTGCATTTGTATTTTGTAGAAATAAAAATAGAAATTGGTGCTTGTATTCATTTTCTATAGCTGAGCAATGCCAAGGAAAAAAGGTATGAAAATAACATTTGCAATTTTACAAGGTAAGATGTCTCTTTCAACAACACCCAAACACAAAATGTCCCATAGCATGTCTACAGTAATAAATGAATGTAAATCAAGTGTTAGTGCAATCATGCAGGTTGTTTATAATTGCCAGGTAATTTAGACATTAGCATCCAAGTGACAGAAGGTGGTTTTGACACACGAGAATCTATCACAAATGCTATTGCTACCTGTTATAACTAAAGTGCTCTGATTAATGTAGTGAGATGGTAGAAATTAAACAGGCTGCAGTTAGACATTAATACAATAATAATAAAAAGCTCTGTAACATTAATACAATAATAATAAAAAGCTCTGTATTTTTGCTGAAGAGAAGTATCTTGGCAAATAGCAGTGGAAAACAAAACCATTAGTAGGATGTTTGTAGGCCAAGATTTGTTTCTAATTGTGACAAGTAAATCTTCTGTGGACTCTATGCGTCAGAGAAGTTAGAGCCTTGTATTGGGTTTCAATATGTGCACAGTTCTCTGCTAAAACTTAACAGTAATTAATTCATGCAATTACTTTCCCTCCCTGTAGGTTACTCTTTTGAATCTAAAGAACTGGCTCTTTTCAATGTCTGTATGTATAGGGAAAATTTTACTTTTTATGTGGTTCCATTTTTTGACACGACAGGAAGAACCTTTTCCCATGTTTATTTTCCATTCCATCTCTTTTCCTTTGTATTTGCCTCTTTCTGTTTTTATTTATTTATTTCTGTAATCTCTTCTTCAGTTGTAATTAATATTACTCCTCTTTGGATTTTTTTCATTTAATTCCATTCGCAAATAGTATTCCATCCATCTTCATCATACCAAGGTATATAATTAGAATACAGACTAGCAGGTAGTTGGTTTTTAAATTATAGTCTTCCTCTGCTTTTTCCCTTGTCACTTTTTAGTAAGAAGGTAATGGCAAGTTTCACTTGTCCAATATCTATCTTTGCAGCTTTTAATTTTTAACTACATGGTCAGCTTTGGATAAAGACAGGGATCGTTTGTATCTTGTTAGAAAAGTACTACTAGGAACTATCATTTTGGCAGCCCTTTTTTTTTTTTTCTTTTTTCCCTAGGGTATAAACTGAATAATGGAGGCAGCTAATTACAGTAGGTTTTTCATGCAGTGCTTGATGCTTGGCATTCACCAAACAGTTCCTGAGTCGACAAGGACAGATAATATTTTAGATGTGTATTTTTGCATACTAAAAGTGATTTAGAATACCTAATCATAGAGAAAAATCTTGGATTAAATGCCTGTGGTTTTTCTTAAGTTTAAAGTAAGCAAAAGGGTAAATGAAACCTGGTTAGTTTGAAAAAAAGTATCCTGACATTGTTAGTCAGCTGATGAATTCAGTGCGTGAAACTAGGAGTGTATGGAGATTTCACATCTACTTAAAAAATGAAAACAGTCATTTGAAATTATTCTTTGTCAGAGTATGTTAACCTACAGACTAGTTAAGATATTGGTGCCCAGTTTCTGATGGATAGTGTCTTTTGGAAATGAACTGGGTGGTGCAACACTGATTTCTTTTTTGAAAAGAAGAGCACCGGGAAGCTCTCTGTGGGTAGGTGCCGTTTGCTGTGTTGCCCTAGGCTGGAGGGGGCAGAAAGATCCACTGGCACCAGGCTGTTGCCACACAGCAGTGTATTGCTTATTGCCAAAGTCTGTCCTGAGCAACAGATACGTTTCACCTCCTAGTAGAGGTAAGTAGAGAGTTTTATCAAAAAACATGATGCATTGTGTCAAACAATGCAAAATACTGGTACTTCTTATTCACATTTGTTTCAACAAGTCCCCTCAGTTGTCTTTGGTTTTTTAATAATTTGATGCTTTGGACATAGAAACATATCATACTTCACATCAGGGTGTTATAGCATCCTGTCTGCTTCAAATATACTTTCTGAAGGATGTTCTGTTGCTGAAGGACATGTAGGCAATTTGTGATATTTTTTTATATGATGGAACTTCATAAAATAGCATACATTGGAAACATCCCCTGTGGTAACTTGTTTGAGTGCTCACACCTTGAGTCATACGGGGCTGGGGCTGGATTGTTGCACTGCATTTTATTGATTGGATGAAGAAGTATGTAATCTGCAGCAGAAATATGTGGAAGACGGTTCTTAGATCAGTTTAAAATTTGTTTTTTTTTCTTGCATTCAGTGAGGGAAAGGACGGGATCTCCTTCGGCCTCTGAATTGAATTGAATGGCTCCTCTTGGTCTGCAGGCGCAGAAGGAAATTAGAGCCACTTCCAGCCCTCAGTTCCTGGTTATCTTAATTGCAGTAGGAACAAGTTCACTTTGCTCCTAGAAGACAGGGGGTACTAATGAGCAAGACCCTTTGGCTGCTGTGTACAGGTTTTTTTGTGGTTTTTTGTTTTAAGACTCTTGCTTGCCCCTATATGTTGATCTTCTGAAATGTCAGCCTTTTTTTATTTTCAGTTTTGTTCCTTTAGCCTCATTCTCATTGGTATTAGGTATTACTAGGAATAATCTTCCGATAAAAGCTTCTGGCTAGCTTCTTATCTCATGATCAGTCAAGGGCAGCTACGTGACACACAATCTCAGTTTACTGATTTGAGCTGAACTTATTTCCAACGTCATGATTGTTTAGTTTGTCATTTTGGCGAGGATTTCTAGGAAATTTTCACTTTTGCTAAGTATGGTACATCAAAGTAAAATCTGGCTCTTTGTGTGAGCTGTTAAAGGAGTTGCATTTATGTCAGGTGAGCTGTTAGTGCATACTAGCTGTTTAGTATGTGCTGTTTTCTGACTATATTCTGTGCACGCCTGTGCTATGCTTCAAGGTTGATTTGATGCTGGATTTTTTGAAAATGCAATGGTGTATTTATTCCCATTTTTAAACCAGTTTTGACCTTGTACTTCTGTGCAACACAGAGAAAGTGACTGAATGTCGTAACGTGGAAGTCATCCATGTAATTGCAGGTAGAAGCATCGCTGTGAAACCCTTATGTTGTAACAGCAAGCATGCTATTGACTCATCTTGGCCTGTGATGGAAATTGCTCTGAGCCTCATTAAATTGTAATTAGCATTTTCATCTCAAAAGGGTGGTGGATCAGATTCTGATATATTTATCATGCTTATTAGCAGCTTACACTAAAAAAAAGCTGCTACGCTGAGTCTAGTGAGGCTAATGTGGAGTAAGATAGTATAAGATATGAGAGGAAAGGAACCTAGCCCACTAGAGATACCAGTGCGAGAAGCGGCTATAAGTAACACAGTGATATGTCTGTGCCACGCAGTTGGTGGCATTATAGATTTCTGTTCAGAGGAAAAAATTATGAAGAAGAAAACAACTTCCTAAAATGTTTAACTCCAAACCTTATTGCAGGGAAAGTACCAACATGCGATTTTTATGGGCTTAAGTGCTAGAAATCTGATCACAAAGATATCTTAGTTGCAAAATAAGTAACAGGACATATGACAAGTAAGGCACCTGTACATTATTCTTATGTAAGGTTACCCAACAGCCCACTAATAGAGAGCTTCCTTGATCATTGCTATGTACTCTTCTACTCACATACAAATATGGAAAACATGCAACTTCTACAGGAATAAAACTAACTTCTTTATTTCACACTGGATTATGTAGTCTGTTTCCACAGATGACAGTCAGAATGGCATTTCTTAAATGCTTCAGTATCCTCAGAAGTTTTGTTTGTGATAATCAACTAGTTTTGTACAGCCGTGATTTACAATACGGACCTTCAGTCTGTTTAGATGTACCTTCTCAACAGGCTTTTTGCCTAGTGACCTTGTAGGTGATTTGACATGAATGTTGAACTTCTTCGTGAATTTAAAATTTATTAGAATGGAAAGTTATTTGTTTACAAAGAAGGGAGATACATTTTCTTACATTTTTCAAACACAGACTTAACTACCAATAATTTTATATTTGGTGATTTAGTGGCATGGTTCATTTATAAGAGGAGTTATATGGCTAACTGTTGAATATTTGAAAGTAGGGAAAACTTAGATAAAACATGTAACAGCACAGAAAAGAATTCCATGAATAATAAAAGCTGACTGTCAATTCATGATGAGGTGCTTTCTCAGTATTATTATAGGGCTAAAATCTGCTTTGAGTGCCTGGAAAGCATCCTTTCCTTTGATGAGGAAACTCATCAAAGCTGTTTAGAAGTCGCCAGTTACTCTGAAAGTTGTTAGGAAACTATCACCAGCAACTGCTTTCCCCCTGCCCCTCCATCCCATAGAGAAAAGACTGTGCAAGTCCGAACTGGCCAAGAGGCAGGTTGTATGCTCTGTCAATAGTAACACTGTCATTATCTTCTTGGAATAAATAGTCATAAATAAATACGTATATACTTGTATTTGTTTTAATAATTTAGACCCCGACAAGAGAAACAGTGAAATAGTTCTTCAATAACATAACAATAACCTGTGAGAGACAGCGTCATCCTGGCTCTGGCCATGCCAGCAGCACATAACTAGGAAAAGTGGGAATACATTTACATATTTATGCATATAAATACATTCATATACAGATAGATATTATGTGCATTTAGAAGTTTTTTATATATATATAGATGTGATAGAATATATATGAATAATATAAACAATCCATATTATACTATATGTATTTTGTTGACACTTTAATTTTTACTAATAGTTACTATTATTTATAATTTATTATTATTAAAGGTTGCATCTGCATCACAGTCTTTAATATTTCTAGTGGTCTTTTCTTCTGTGAATTGGCACTTTGAACCCGGCTGTTTGTTGGTATTGAAAACATTCTGGGTTCCACAGTAAAATTATGCATGATGCCTAGTTATTTCGCAGTGTGTTTATATCTAAGTTAATTACGGGCACGCTCTTTAGATTTCCAGTGACTGACGTTGGTAGTTGAGATCATCTACCTATCTGATAGCTCAGGCCACAAATTGAAAGCAGTTCCTGCTCTTGTTCAAAATTCCAGAAGTGAGAAGGTTCTGAAAGGAGACTCCTGTGCGCATGCAATGAGGGGGGAGTAGGTGAAAAGGAACTTGAGGCAGGCAAACCCACTTTGGTTTGGCTCGTCTTGTGCTTCCATTTAGGAGACGTTTATTTTTGTCATGTGTTGTGGTATGACTTGTAGAAAAAAATCTGTCGTTACAATCCCATATAAAACTCTAAGGCCGAGGACTGTGTGCAGATGTGTGAAGCAGCATGTCGCACCGCTGGGATGCAAAGGTTAGAGTCCACACGAAGGAAAACAAAGGCGAAATATTTTGTGCAAAGGTGGGTTTTTTTAGGGGGGTTAATTTGGGTGTATGCGTGTGACAGAAGTTGCTGCTTAAGATTCTCCTGTGAGTTGAGATATTGTGATTAGTTCTTGATGCTATCATGCTCTCTTCGGAGAGGTGAAGCGCAATCCGTTCGCAAGCTCCTGGGCCAGCCCAAGTGGTGCTCAGAGCCAGAGCAGAGCAAGGGGCAGCTAAAGGAAAGAAACCAGGCAAACAGATTAATTAGTTTAAAATGTGCTTTGTTACCTGGCAAGACTTTAAATCATTAACAGTGTGCATGAAAATTTAGTGCGAGTCACAAAGCAACCAGCTAATACATCACTTTCCTCCTTAAAATGAGAGCATGAACTGTTCACAGCAGTATTTTAGTTATTATTACTATTAGTTTATTATTACTACCCTATTTATTCTCCTGCTTTAATAAAAATACTGTTTGTTAGCAATGTGTAAGTCTTGTTTGCAAGTTGGGAAAAAATATATCTTTAAACATCAGAAAGTTTAATGGACTTAAATTGTAGCTGGTGACTGCAAAAAAAATCAAAAAATCAGTTCAGGAGCCCAGTCTTGTGCTGAAATGAGATTTTTGGAGGTGGTTTACTGACACAGAAAGAGAGATTTAGCTATTATTTTGTTTTTAATTCTTTTAATTCCTTATTACAACCAGACTTGTTTTCTCGGTATGATATGTTGGGACAGGTGCAGAGAACGTTCCTCCCAAAGCAGTCTCATGAACATGTCATAATCTGAAATTCATGGCATTTTTTCTCTTTTGTCTTCCTCCCAGAATTTACACTGGAGGTTGAATTGCATTTGCAAGAATATAATCTGCAATTATATTCTTGCAAATGGTCTTGGTAAAGCTGAACCCTTAGGAAATTTACAGACACAGACTGATTTTTCTTGCTGTTCCAGTGGAATAGTTAGCAGAACTTGTTTCTGTGCTATTACTGTTTTGAAGAGATACCTGACGAGTGTTTGCAGGATGTAACACAAGAGGTGAGATATTTGTGGTTCAGGATGTCTGGAAATAAGGAGTGTCGTTTTTTTAGACTACATAATACCACATGCAAGCTGAAAAGCTCGTACATATCATGGCCAGGAGGAGTCTTGGCAGGAGGTGTTTTGCTGTTTTGTTGACTGGAGAAAAAGACAGTTTGAGAATTTTAGCAAGAGATCTCTCTGAATATTTTGTTTTTACTTTGCTTAAGGACCAGACCTCTGTATGTGTAAATTTAGAAGACTCCGTCAGGGAGATCAAGAGCCCTAGTTATAGATGTTAAGTAATTCCTGCTGAGAAGTGTTAATTCTAAAAGGCAGATGCTACTTTCTTTGAAATAATCTGATTGGAACGACATGATAAGACATTTCCCTGATGCACAAAAATATGTATAGATGTTTGAACATATATTTCTTTGGATATAACCTTTCAAATGCAAATTAATATTGAATGTGTGGAAAAAAAATCTTTCTTATTAGTGTTTAGCAAGCTTGTAGGAAAAATGTGCTTCAATAAAGAGAGTTCCTGTTAACTTACAGTAAGAAAAGGAATCAATTATTCTTAACAATGTGAGTACTTTGTAAAGATAAACCATTAAAATAGAAGCACACAGACATTCTTTAAGGACACATTTCAAAAGAGATTTTGCCATAACTTTTCTATTCTCTTCTTTCTTTGTATGAACAGTCATGACAATTCAATGTGAACTTGAACAAAGACTTCTATCTTGGATTTATGTATGATTATTTAGTGCAACATTTTGTGTTTTATTTCTATGCTCTTCAGGATAAATGACCATGAAATACCTGAACTTGGAAATTATGATTAAATTTATTTATCTATTTATTTATTTTTCAAAAAACTGTAGAGCCAGCACTCTGTCTTTCAACTTATACCATTCAGTGCATGATGCTAGGACTTTTCAGTTAGAGGGTCAAGAGCTTGTTGTAACTAAAGTGAAGGAGATACGTGCCATAGTGAAGAACGGATCACGTGAAAAGCCTAGAGAGCTGTAGTCAGGAAACAGATTTTGAAAATGAATCTTGGATGACAGATTATTAAAAGAAAGGAAATTAGAGTTCCAGAGTTCACTGCACTGTCAGAAAATACAAAATATTTCTTTAGTCCAAGTGATGGAGGATGAAGGTTGCATGCTTTTAGTGAGGAGTTTCTCAGCTATGATCCCCGTTCATAATTTTTAACCACAAAAGGGGAATTAATTTCATGGGTCCATAACTTCTATTATTTTGAGGTCAAAGCAGAGCTTCTCTGAACGCTGACCCAGAGTATCCAAAGTATATTTTCCATGGATATAAATGAACACATTCAAAACTGTATGTATTTAATGTTGTCTAGAAAGTATCAGCAATTATTAATTTATTACCAAAGCTACAGCGGATAATATATCATGGAAGTAATATTTGAATCATAAGATACTTTTGGTCAGAAGGAATTGTCTGGTTCACTTCCCTGTTCAAAGCAGGGCTGGCCTCAAGGACAAGATGTAATAAATGAGTGCATAACTTGAACGCTGTTTTTTTTAATTCTTCCTAAAAAAAGAAGAAACTCTGACACACAAACCTGAAGTTGGGTTGAGTCCTGAGAGTTAGCTGGTATGGTAGAATGAAATGGAGAATGATGTATGGTCAGGGAGTTCAGTGACACTGGTTTTCTGAGGGCAGGAGTACATTGTACTACTTAATGCTAGTGAAGACAAAGTAAGGAGAGAGATAGGGCAGTATATTAGTATTTGCAGTGCAAAAGATTGATGGTGCTGAGGGATGGAACAAAAACATAAGCTACCTACAGTCTGAAGGAAGAGAGTTATAGTAAGTTTATGAAATAAGTAGGTTTGAAACTTTCTGTAGAAACTAATAAATTAACATGTAACTGTTTTTCATTTGGGTGTGCTTGCTGGGGTTGAGGTCAAAGCAGCTGTTTTGATATAAAAATGGCAAAGCATTTTTTTTTCTATATGTTGGCTGACAAATAGCCTAAGGTTGGTTGGTTTTTTTTTTTTTTGTCATTTTTGCCGTTATAAAATTGTTCTGTGCTACAAATTATAGGGCAAATATTAATTTCTAGTCTAGACATGTACATTAATGGAGTAGGAAATTTAGCCTTTTTTAACTGGAAGCTTCTGTATTAATTTTTTAATGAAGGACGAGGACACATGGGTCATAGTCAAGTTGAAAGTCTTTTATGGACATGTATGCATCAAATTATTCATGTATGTGTCTGCCTGCCACAGTGATGCACGCATTGCAAATGTAAGCTGCACAGGTGAAAAGTCTACTTTGAGTTTTGTCCCCCTGTTCCCCCCTGCCCCCCGCCCTGAATAAGTAATTTAACAATCTTGGACAAATGGTATCTAGTTCAACTGCTTCTAGGTAAAAATCAGTCTTGTTTATATGAATAGTTCACCTTAGTGTTTTAAGCCCCATTCTCAATGCTGAGAAAAACATTTCTATGACCTACCTAACATACGTGCACTTACCAACGGGACGAACACTGTTTCTGAAATATCATTTACATTTTCAGTCTAAATGAAGCTGAATCTAATGCTGGGTAAGTGTAAATACCGAACAAATTATCGAATCACTGCTTCACTTCCTCCTTTGAATTGCCAGCAAAAAAAAAAATAAAATAAAAATCTGTGCTATAGAAATGTGGCTACTTTATAAACTTTATTAGTGGATTTCAGCCTCTGGTGTTGGTTTGTGTGTATGTGAAGATGACAGGGGATGGAGGGGTAGGTGTTAAATTGAACTATATCTATGACTGGTTACTATTTGTTGTTCTCAGAACATGTCAAGCCAGGAAGTCATACAGTGCAGGTTTAATCTTCCCCAAAAGGTGAATTCCACTTTTTGAGCAGGGATGTGTCCAGTCTAACTTGGTGGATTTTATTATTTGTCATGAAACATTCCTGTCATACAAGAGGACCAGTTTGCATGAGAAGCCGTGATGGTACATTAATCTTTCACTCAAAATGTTGTTTTTTTAAAAAAAAACAAAATAAATCAACAGTAATTAAGTGCTAACATTAATATCTTACAGAACTTTTTTCAACTTTTACTGATGTACTTTTCATGAATATTGGAATGATTTATTCATTGAGCTGTCTTCCATTGTACAGTTGGTACCCAAACTGAAGAGAAACAGAGGAAGAGAAACTCTGTACACTCCAGTAGACTCTTTCTTAGGTAGAATTCGAATGACATAACTTTCTTCATCTTTTAATTTATTTTTTCCAGAATGACAAGTCCCCAGGACGTTCCACAAGTCGATCAAGTAACATTTCAAAGGTATGTGAAATCTATTTCCTTTGTATAGAATTTAAAGAGAACTAAGTTTATCAAATATAATACAGCGCTTTACTCCATTTAACCATCTTCTGATGTTTTCTTTATAAACATTAGATTTTAAGTTTTTGCTGTATCACGTTATGGTTTCCATGTAAAATCCATCTTAAAGTATAAATATTCAATTAGTTATTACTGTAATACATGTAATGATAATAAGTAAATAACAGTTGCACTTTTTTCACCTTTCTTCCACGACTGCTTAACATTACATTAACACTTTGTCTTAAGATAAGATTACTGTTTGATTTTTCTCTCCCTGCCCTACCCAAATACTAACAGCTGTAATGTGTAAAACTATGAATGTGTCATCATTTTGGACTGAATTCTGAATTTCTTTTACAGGGATTTATGGGTCACTGCAGCCAGGACTTTATATCTAGATGCTTTTTAGTTTCTAGGAGACCGAGAACGGAAACTGTAGGGAGTAGCAAAATGTGATTTGTACAGGAGTTCTTTGTTTTTAACCCCCCTTTTTTGTGTATTTTTGGGTCAGACGTGGCTGAAATCTATGCCAAAAAGCCAGGATATACAGGAGGTAAAAGCTAAAAACTCAATAATTGTTTGAATCCCAGCCTAAACATCTGTCATATATTATGTTTGTATCTAAAGATTAAATATTTTGCATCCAGTGCAAGTACAGTATCCTTAAGCCCCTTCCCCACAATATTATTGTCTGTTGGGTACACACTGTAAAACCGTTTTCTATTCAGAGCTGTAAAAAAAAAAAAAGTGGTATCTTAATTAAAGAAAATAGGTATATGTTAGGTTCTGCTCTTTTACATTGAAAAGGAAAAAAAAAAATGCTAGGCAGAACGTGTACAAAATATCCAGCCTATTGTAGGATATGACTGAATCTCTTCCTGACTTGTTGCCTATTTTTAAAAAGTATATAGTTGTATACTTACAAGCTTGATCACTGTGAAGTGTATGTATTATTTTGACTAAGAGTTTAAAGTGCATGTCTATGTTGATTTAGTGTTACTTTTTCTGCTTTTTTAAGTCAGTTGTGTGGGTTACACTGTGACCAAGCATAAATATATTCACTGACACGGGACATATGGCAGTGACTAACATTTGTTTTGAAGTAATTTCTGCAGAAAACAGTATAGATGCTTATTAGAAAGGGGTTCTTGCATCTTTTTAAGTAGTCCATTAGTAAGCAAGGTTTTCAGGCATGCACTTAATCTATTTCTGATGTATAGCATCATTCATTCTTTGGCATCAATTTTTCTATGTGAAGCTACCTGCCAGTGAAGCTTTTCAAATGCTGAAAGACACTTGATTGGAAAGCCAGTTTCCAGTTTATAGTCCGCTTCAAAA
>VZSZ01005587.1:567276-584324 GCA_013398815.1 Ibidorhyncha struthersii
TGTATATACATAGAAAAGCGAAAACCTAACTTTTCAGGTTAGTATTGCATGGCACAAAGTAATAGCAACAAATATTGCACCTCAAAACAAGATTGGAAGCTTCTAGGTGGTGTAAACTATATAGCAAAGGCAAGAGTTGCGTTCTGGGCAGTGGCAGGTCTTGCAAGCAACAAAAATTTCAATTGACAGAAAAATTAGAAAGTCTCTAGAAATATAAATTACAATATTCCAAACATATTGTTTTGATTTTATATCTTTTACTACTTTCATTTGCCTGCATGAGTAAGCTAAAAAGGGTCAAATCGAGAGTTGCATTCTAATAGTTACTGTGTATTATGTGCACCACCCTTGTTTGTGTATGGGGCTCCTGGTCCAGAGCAGAGCAGATGTTCCCTGATAACGCTGGATTTTATACCACCTTATTTGTGAAATGGAATATAGGAAAGATTCTGCAAATACAGATTCATACTTCATAATGCTCTTAAGTTGTTTACTCAGAGAGGACACCTGAGGTTTGCAGTGTATGCTTGGGCAATTTTGCGTACTAGGTACATTAACTCTGAATTACATGGTATTACAGATTAAACTGAATTGCTGAATATTGAATATGTCTTATCTAGACATAATGAGAAGAAATGGCTTTAGTTTGTTTCTTATTTACCAGATACGAGTTAGTATATACCTATTCAATCTATAGATTTTAAAATCAAACATTCCCTAGAGAGGTGGGGAGGGGGAAAGCAACACTTCAGTTTTACCATTCACTTTTGTTGTCCATGGAGGGCACAGAAATTTAGCATGTTGCAAAGACTTTTCTTATCTTGCATATAAGTTTCTGTTAAGAATTTCAGTAATAAACTATTTCAGGCAAATGAAAGGACAAAACCTAAGATATTTAGATATGATTTAAATACAAAATTATTTGTGAAGTCTATTGTAATACATGTAGCTAAGTAAAAAGAGTGGCTGGCCAATAAGTTTCTGTGCATGTACTATTATAAAATTAAGCCAACTGGAATATTTACAAATTATTTTCATGTAACTATAAAATTATTTAGCTCTACCTGTGAAAGTCAATTTTTTTTTGTACTTGTATAATGGAGTCTTTCATCAATATGGCAAGAGTAAGGCAACATCCTGCGCTTTCATTCTGTTCACCTGACCCAACGCTGAATCAAGGACTATTTTATTTGTGGATGAGAGTACATGAACAGTGAAAACTGAGTGTAGCAGGGCTGCAGCTCCCACTGCCCCTTGTCCCCATACGACACTGTGCTTTACCGCTTCTGCCCTTGGCGCTCCTGTGCCACACCAGCACCAGTTTGCTCGGCTGGAAGGAGACAGACATAGCATTTGCTCAGACTAATTTGCTGATCCGTCTCTGTGTTCTTTTCCAGCTCACTCCTGTGGCCTCAAATATCCCACTTGCGGGGTAACCACTTGAGTTCATTGCGGGTTTTTGAAAGTAATCTCTCATCATTTTATACTCTCACTCTTCCGTACCCTGTCCAATTCTGTCTGCCTGTTTCCTGGTGTGCCTGACTGACAGTCAGCTGTGGCTGTCTTCAGTGAGTATCCACCTGGGACAGTCGTTCATTTGCTTCAGCCTGTACATCAATAAAACTGCCCTGGGACTCCAAGAGCAACTGCTTCAGTTGGTTGTCCAAGCAGAGGCAATTAGGAAAACGTATCAGTGTCTGATTTCTGCTGCACTTCTGGTAATAACCTAGATTTTTCCTGTAGAATCGATAAATCAATAAACAAGTCTTTTTGCCTTCTGCCCTGCTGTTATTGGGAGTAATAGATCATATTTGGGATGAAGCTGTATTTCATATTATCTCATAGTGACAAAGTGGAGCCTTAGTTACTAACTATGGCTTTCAAAACCTATCTACTGTAATACACAGAAATAAAAACATAGACGTATTGGAAATGTGAGTTATGAACCAGCCTTGCTGGTTTAATTTTTTTTTTTTTTAACCCTTAGACTTTCTCTCCCACCCATTTCCCATGGTGCTGGTAGCAGTGGAAACTTTATTATTCTTTGTAGAAGATGTCTTGTGTAGTGTTCTGGATTTCAGAATTAGAATTATCTTATCTGGGTGTGTTTAAAATCTAAGTAAATTAAAAACTTGACCTTGTTCATTATGTATTTGCCACTGCTTAGTTCTGTGCACTGTAGATTTTTTCAGTAGACTTGTTATGTCTTCGTAAATATGTGTATAATTCAAGAGGAAAGCTAGTCTGAGCAGGATCTGGTGGATTCATTTCTTTCTGTTGTGGTTAACCAGTGGAACAAATCTTATGTTTGAATTACAGTCCACAGAGGTTATGCTTATATGTGTTTCTGAGGCTGCCTGGTTATATTAAAATGCTTTCTGGAAGAAATGTTTCTAACACATTGTAATTATCTTTCTGCATGTTAATTATGATTCAAGAGCTCCTTAGAGAAGGATGCTCTCTCAGCAGTAAGATTTGAAATTCTCCAATGGCATCTTCGGGCTTACTTTTCAGTGCAGAGAAACTCAGGCTTGGAGCAAATTGGCTGGGTTTTGCTTTGGTTCAGTTGCTTCTCAAAAGCCACAAGCAGGTGTTAGAACACTTTTTATTTACAAGTCTCTGAAGCATCCATCTAATAAAACTTTGTTGAGTTACATCAGGAAGTGAGGTGATCAGTTTGGAATATTTAGTGTGACGATATTCATTGGTCTAATTTAGAATATGAAAAACAACAAAGAAGGGAAAGAAGGAAAGAACTGATTTTACAATATGTTTATGCAATTTCTAAACTGATTTCTTATGTCAGGTCAGGCTCCTCTCAGTAACACACAAATGAAATCCAAAAGGCAGCAGCATGTCAAAGTAGTGCCCACTAAGGTTTTAGATGAAAAATTCATTGTTGCCAATTTACTGATTGTGAATTTGAGCTACTTGGTTTCTGATTTTGAAATGTATTTCACAAATTGAATATTAATTTATGTAATATGCAATATAATATTTTATCCTTTTGAATTATAAACTCCCATTTAATTTCTTCCATTAAAATTGAATGTTTCTTCACATGAATTTTGATATTCTTTAATTTTTCATGGTCTCTCACACAAGGTGAATGTGTGAGGAGTCCTGTAGCACAGTTCGGGTGATTTACGCAACTTGAAGCAGAACTAACTATGCATTTTTTTAAATGGGTAAACATACCACCATGTCTTCGGCAGTGATGTCAACAGAGAATGCATAGTGTCTTCTGCCTGAAGTACTGTAAGCACAAATGATAGGTTTTATGGTGGAAAAAGCATAAGGGTACTTAAATGTTCATCATAGAATTATAGAATACCAGGTTGGAAAGGACCCCAAGGATCATCTGATCCAACCTTTCTTGGTAAAAGCACAGTCTAGACGAGATGGCCCAGCACCCTGTCCAGCTGAATCTTAAAAGTGTCCAATGTTGGGGAATCCACCACTTCCCTTGGGAGATTATTCCAATGGCTGATTGCTCTCACTGTGAAAAAATTTCATATCATGGACTTTGATAGCCTGAGAGAGGATTGCAACATCTCCAAGATACCGGTACATGGCTGAATCCTGAAGAGCAATTGTGTGACCCCTTGCATTTTGCTGCAGGGGACTGCACTGCTACAAGTTGATCCACACTTGTTATTCTTACTATTCTTTGCCAATTTCATGTGCATCATAAATGGTGATTCTCTTCCAGGTTGCCATGGTGGTTTTTTTCAAGGAACCATGTCGTTTCATCCTTTCCAACCGTAGCTTCTAGATTACTGTAATGAGCAACTGAGAGATAACTTAGAGCTTTCAAAAAAGAAAATAAACCAAGACAAAAATAAGTCCTCGCTCTTGTAAAGTGTAAAATGTCAGCCTTCAAAAGTGCTGTTACAGTGAATAATATCGTGTATACAAAACCAGCATTAAAATATGAGTGTAAATGTTACGTTAGTCATCTAAATGATTCTTCTTGCTCATAAACAGAATCATTAATATCAAAGGTGAAGGCTAACCTGGCACTTAACTCTCATTATGATTCTGTTACTGTAAAAAACAACAGCACAAAGTAAACAAGTTAGTGAAAAGTATTTTTTTCGTCAAAATATAAAGCAGAGAAAGGCAAAAAACTAGAACTAGATACAATGGCATAATAAGTATTGCTGCACTTTTTTCCCCCTCTGAGATGTAAATGTTAGATTTCTTTGTCTAGAGAATACTTTCTGGCTTGTCCATACAATTTATTGTTTATTTACAATAAGCATAACCAATGGCAAGACTGCAGAATTTACCTAAGTCTGCCTAAAATTTGAACTTCTGAATAAAATTGCATTAAATGCATCTCCGTTCCAGGGGACAACCGGTAGAAAACTATACATTTTCAGTTTATTCTTGAATACACTTGACCTGTTTTACACTTGTGTTCTAATGAGAGGGAATATATACAAAAATATGATTGTACGTGTACAATAATACAGATTCTGTTTTATTAAATCACAATTCTTACCAACAGCTTTTTCTGAGTAGACCTAAGTGTGCTGGATCAGCACATCCAGACAGAATTGCATACCACAAAGTATCCTATCCTATGATATACAATACAGGTGAAGTAGCTTTGATTTGTTTTCAATAAACATAGCATGCAAGTTATAACAAAGGCTTATTGTTTAGTTTTCAACAAGCATTATGCTCTGGAACATACCTACTCCGTATGTACTCCTGGAAATTTTTGTATGGCATTTGTTTCTTCACCATCGCACTCAGAAGCACATTTCAGGTCTTTGTCCTAAAAATAATACAATTAAGCAAACTTTATTTCTACAGTGATACAAAATTATGGTTTGCTGCAGCCTGAGGTTCCTTGCACTTCATAAAAATATGGTGTTTCTCATTTTTCATAATGATGCCTTGTGAGGGTTTCACTGTCTTTTTACTTAGTCACTTCAGTATTCTTTCTACAGCTCTTTTGCTCCAGCGCATTCAGGTTTCTCTCTTCCTAAGGGCTGGAATAAATAAATATCAAATACATAGCAGAGTAGAGTTGTTCAAATGTAATAACGATATCCTCACACATGGGAATGTATCCAGCCTGTGTCCTTCATAGCCCATTGGACCAAATGAAGAATAGGATGAGTGTGTGCACTCACATTCATGTGCACTGGTGGGAGAATGGCAAGAACGTTGTATGATTGAAAGCTATTTAGTATATAGAAATATTTTTGAGGCTTTAAGTCGTGCAGGTAGAGGGACATCTAGAAACAGATGCCCTCTTTGGAAGAGAAAGTCTAAATGCTGTTCTCTGAATACTGATACTGACTACCTTTAGAACTAAAATACTACGAAATCCAGTAAGAAGGAAGATGCCTGTTTTGGGCTTTACCTTTCCTACAGGCCAAATTTGCATTTATCTCCCTGCAGACAGTCAAAAGCTGCTGGTCTCAGGGCTTTGCACCTTTTGTGTAAAGACCAGCACATCCTTTGTTTCAATTGCCTACATCTGTGTATTTTGTCCTAAGAACTACAAAACATTTTTATTAAGAAAGTGATAATGCCTAGAAAGATGCATCCTTGAAGGGAATCATGAATCAAATATTGCGTTGCTGCAGTACAAAGACTTTTGCAAACTATAATGCATCTGATAATTCAAAGTTCATCTATCAGTGCTTCTACGTCTATGGAAAGAGCGGATTTTTGAGTAGAGCCTCTACCTTTAAAGCCAAGGTTACCATAGATCAGTAAATCAGGAGAAAAGGAATTAAAAAGCTTATTGAATCTACAAGTCAAAGTTGTAATTGCTTTTGTTACTTTCATTTTTTAAATAGTAGGATAGATTTGCCACTTGCAATTTTACTTTGATGGAAAGTAAATCTGCTGTGATTTAAATTTCAAACCATTTTATAACAGGATCATACTGACTTCCAAAGGTGCTGAATGGTATTGCTCAGCAGAATCATAAGGATATTTCCTCTCCTCCCTTCGGTGTTACTTTTCCCTTTATTCCTTCTCCTCAGAGGCAGGTGGCAGGAGGGGAGGGAGGACAGGAGAGAAAGAAAAGGACTGGGAAAGAAATGTGCAAGGAAAAAAAAAAAAAAGAAAGAAAATGTAACAGAAATTGAGTTACCAATTAATTTAAAAGTTGCTGTAAAGCCATCAATCAGACTATAATAACTTTGAACACAAAGCAGGAACTCCATCATAAAGGATGAAAAAAAGAAAAGAAAAAACTCCAACAAAACCAAGAAACCCCCTTCTCCCAAACTCATGTGCATCAGTTTCAGTTCCCATCAAGACACACTTTGAAAGATGTACCTGGCTTGGATCATTTCCACCATGTTTTTTATCTTTTTAGACCTGAGAAATTATCCAAATAGAAGGATAGATGTTTTCCGTAAAAAGTTGCATTGTTTACAAAGCAGAAATTTTCAGATGAAAATACACAGACTGGCTCTCCGGCTGAGCTGATTGCCACGCAAACTGTCATAATCTTCTAAGGTATCCATTCCTTGGTGTGCCATTATTTTAATAGGATAAAGTTTCAGCTTTTTAACTATATTGGCTGGTGGGATCTGGAGGATTCTGTGATGCAACATTACTATAAAGCATACTTCGTACGAGAATCCTAGAATCATAGAATACCAGGTGGGAAGGTACCTCAAGGATCATTTGGTCCAACCTTAATAAAAGCAGAATAAAAGAATAGAATAAAAGCATTAGTTATATTCCCTGTCTGCCCTACCTTCCCTCAATTTTCTGAGACTTCCTACTTAAGCAGTGTTGTACGCTGAGCAGCTTTTGGAAATGCCTCCCTTATTCAGAATAGGGGTATTAGAGGTATTCATTAGCCTTTCTGGTGGTATCTGTGAGGCCATTGTGTAGCAGCTTCATTACAACTGGTTTGTTGTTTTACAGTTTAACTCCATTCAAATATGAATGCTTTGAATTTGTGGAATGTGTTTTTACTCAGCTTTTTTGTTAGGTACAGCCCTTCTCTCTTCTGAAGAAGGGCACAACTTGACTCATGTTTATGGACTAATTTCAACATGCAGTGCTAAGCAATAGATGCTCAGTGAGGACTCTCGGGTTTTGTTACTCTCTGGAAAATTCTATCAAATCCTGAACACCACAGTAAAGGCAGCCTTGATTTGAAAGTCTTATTGTTTTCATCAGTTGAACTTCATTCTATCCCCCATTTCTGTCTTTGCTGCAGTCTTTTAACACAGACGTGTGCATGTGATATTAAAGTCCCCTTGTGTCAGATAAATGATTATCGTCTCGCTTGTCCTGAAAACTCCATATTTACTTGTTGGGAAAGCATACTACCAAATCCTGTTGAACATACCGAAAATAATTATGGATAAGTGCCCTGTCGTGTCTGTTAACTGAATTTCATATCCTTGACAAGAAAGTTCATCTAAACTGGCCAAGACAGCAGAAGGTGATGACTGGCGAATCTCTCTCTACTAACAATGTTTTTGAAATGCCAGACTTAATCAGCTGGAGTTGGCATTATCCCTCAAGCATCTTCCTTGTGTTGATGGCATAGAGAAATGAGCTGCCTTGCTTATAAATCAATTGTTGGACAACTTTATTTTGAATTACCACATTTAATTATGCTGCTGATATAATTTGCCAGGATAAAATTACTACAATGCTTGTTTAGTTTTCCCATTTCAATGAACTGTACAATATAGCTGTCTGAAGTAGACATCTGATCAAGGAATACTATTTTTAGAAAAAAAAATCATTATTCTACCTGCCAAGTGGAATTGGTGTCCACAGCATCAGTCTGATCCCTCTATTCAACAAATACAGTATCTCAAAATATTCAGGGTGCTAAATAGCAATATAGCAATGGGATAGCAATTATAGCAATAAGATCTGTGTGCTTGAGACTGTTTCCAACATCTGTTGTATATACAATCCCATAAGAGCTAGACTGATATGATACGAGCAGAATATATGCAAATGATCATGTTTTGGTTTGTCAGATATGCCACTGAAAAGGTTTTGTGTTTTGTTGCCAAAACTAGCAGTAAAGATGATTAAAAGTAAAAGAAAGCCGATATTATGAGCAGGGATGATGGACTTGTTCAGTGCTGTTTTGCGGCAGCACAGTGTTGCGGAGACCCCGAGGTAGCACCAACTGAAGGAATGTGGCACTTGTGCAGGGCAGCACTCGGTGGGGTTCATCAGCCGCTCTGCCGTGCAGGGGAAGAAAAACACTGTACTGGTACAACTATGTCTCTTCTAGGATCTAACCTGGGACTTCCATATGGCTGTGTGCTGTGCTGTGTAAATACACCAACTGACTAAATGCTACTTTAGGTATCCTCACTGTGAGGCTGGACTTAAGAGAATATATATATATATATTTTTTTTTTTAAAAAAGCGTTTGGGATGTATAGCTTGTAGAGGAGATGGCTAAGAGGGAATATTACTGAAAGAAATGAGGTAAGCCCAGAGGCAGCATTGGCAGCAGAGAGCACGTTTATGCTGTCAGAACGTGGGTAGGGTGAAAAAGCAAAGGGGTTTGGGGGTAAAGGTCTGGAATAGGCTTCCAGCTGAGCTGGAATTTACAAGTTTTTAAAAACAGCTTGACTAGCAGTGAATGATTATATTCATATGACACATGGTAGCAGGGACAGAGGTGACATTAACAGGTCCTTCCACTCCTGTTTAATTTACAGAGATATGACTGGAATTATTTATAAAATAAGGCTCTCCAGTACCTGTGAGGTCCATAAGCAAAGATCAGATAATGAATATCAGAAACATTAACTTTCTTAGTTTTAGAGATCAGTCCACTAGTTCATTTTATCCTTAAGAGCTATTTTAAAGAAGATAAAAATCAAAACTTGCATTTAAAAGTTCTAGAAACCTATTGAATGAAACTTGCTCACAGGTAAGAATCTGAATTATCTTGTGCATAGCTTGGCATGTTGGAGTTTTCTTGCTTTATTTTTGAAGACTTAAGTGGTACATAGGTGTTTTGCCTGTCCAAATGTCAGGTCTGCTCCAATAGGGATTAGACAAACAAGCAATAAGCATTCATTTTTTTCAAAAGAATTTGATGTAAATTATTTTAGAAGGAAATAAGCCTTCCTCTGAGTTATGTGCAGCTAAACATAATGTCATTATGCCAGTGCAGGGGAACGAGAAAGTAAATTTGACTGAGCAGGGCTGAAACAGTCCAGACCTCTTAACAGCTGAGAGTGAAATGGAAGATTTAAGCAATCAAACCGGTAATGAAATTTTTATCTTAAAATAATTAGATTTCCACCTGTCTCTAGTCCCAAATAATAAGTGTAAAAGCTTTTCAAGGAATTTGTTTTAATTTTTGGCTGTATTTCAGCCCTCTTAATGGCTGTCTAGCTGACTTCCTGCTTTAACAGCTGCTGAAAGTTTCTTGAACTTGTGCAGCCCTACTGTACAGTTGCTGGGCCAGCTTAGCCGTTCTCCTTAGCCCTTCAAAGGGTAATGCTTGTGGCAAGGTGATACAAATCTTGCATTTACGGCATGGGGATAACCTGAGCACTGCTTAAGGTCAAGCCGAACCCCTGTAGTACACAGAGCCTGAAAGAAGCAATAGTAACAGTCCTGCAGCTGTGAGGGGTAAAAAGAGATGGGAGCAAGTCACGAGGGATGAATTCAGAAGCCCACACTCGACTCTGGGACTGGATTTCTTCAGCAGTCCTTCGCCTGGGGATTAGGTGTTTTTTTTACACAACAGCAGCATGTAGCCCGGTAACGTGGCTCTGGTGCTGATACCTACATCTTTCCTCATTAAGTAGCTTAAGGTATGCCTAATCACTTAAAACTAATCACAGAGGCTGAGGTGGAAAAAGATTATATACCCAACCGTACATATACCATCTGTTACTAATGTGTATGGAAAAACAATTCATATTCCTTCACAGTACGTGTAATTGAAATGTTCTTATTGTAGAAAAAGAGAGATGAAAACCAAACAGTTTGCCTCCTACTTGTCCTTTCTTCCAGCATCGGACTGCAGATACTCTAATGTTTCTCTTCTGCCTGGTGGTCCCAGGCATTGAAAAAAACATATGAACATAAGGATTGTGCCCAAATGCTTTATCAATTTAATTTCTTACGTTGGCTTATTTTTCATACCTCTGAGTTTCAATGTTTGGAACTAGTAGTAAAGAATTAGTAATGTTTTTTTTTGTGTTGTGATATTAACACATCAAGAGGTAAAAAGGGTTACTTGAATTCCAAAAGCTAGAAGATTATTTTCAGGCAAAAGCACCGTTCTTAAGTCTCAGCTGGTATCCCATTAAAAGCAAAAATGCACATAGTGGTGACTGATGTTTCCAAAAGATCTATGCATGAAATATAATGGATATTAAGAACCTCAGATCAAAGGAAGTGTCAGCAGGTACTTGCTGTATTTATTTATTTTTGCTTGTACTATTAATTTTCAAACTGACACCACAAAAATGTCTGTGAAAGGTGAGCTAGAAATAATTTTAATTATGGACTCTATGTGTGACTGAATTTGATTTGCTAGTACAAAAGCTTGGGATGACAGCCTTTACATCTTTGTATTATTTGTAGTTTGTACTCTTGCTTAATAATCATTCTTCCCCTGCATCTGGTGCGTGATCTTGTGGAACTCTTAGGCTTATAGATAGTATTTTGTCTCCATTTGGTAGCGGTGCTCACACTGAGATAGGGTTGCTTACTAAAAGCTAATACCCTTATCAGATAAAGGAAGGCCATAGCATTAAGAATGATTTATATTGAACCCTCTCCCCACAATACTGTACCTCATGAGTGATCCTGAAGAACCACAAAGACTTGGATTTAAATCTGGATTCTGTACAGCTATGCTGCCAGTGGATTGTGGGGTGGATTGAAATGGTTTGCTGGTAACACCATCAAAATATGTTTTCAGTGGAAGTATTGAGCAACTGAGTCTGCAATTTGTAGCAACAACCTTATGAGCAAAATGTCACACACTAAACGTGTTTTATCTCTCCTGCTGATTGAGAATGTGATCATCTCTGTAGAGATGCAGCCCACACTTTGGTCTTCTCAGGCTCATCAGTTTAACGTATTTAAGCTCTTCTAGAAGACCTGATTGCCTTGAAAATCTTTTAAAACATACTTTAATTTTCTCGCTGTTCTCTCAGTCCACTCAACATAGGTTAGCTTTGTGCTCTTCATCACTCAGCTTAATGTAAATGCACTTCACTCCGTTTTGAAAGGAATCATCACAGTGGTTTGATTGCATGAAATAAAACCAACATCTTTTCCCATCAGACGTTTACAGTAGATCAAAATCAAAATGAAAATTCAAATGTTGAAAGCTGCTTCCTCAAACAGCAACAAAAAGTAGTCATGAGCAAATGACAGCTGAAACATTTCAGTCATAGTTAGTTCCACAAATAGGTTTTGCTTTTGGTCAGGCTTCCTGTATTTTGTGAGCTTGCATGTGTTCAACAGTGCGCTATGAACAGCAGCAACAGTTACTTTAATTTTGTAATCATGTGGCAAAACAGTAAAATATCTGCAATGTATTTCATAGACAAAGATTCCAAATTATCTAATTTATTTCAACAGGCAAGCAGTCCTACAACAGGAACAGCTCCCAGGAGTCAGTCACGGTTGTCTGTCTGCCCTTCCACTCAGGACATTTGTAGGTACGTGCTGAGAAAAATATACTCTAATCTGTCTGATACTTGTTAGTTGTTGTCTTTATTAAATAATATGTAGATCTTGCCTCTGCTTAACACTGTTCATAATTTACATAGACTTTAGTTTTCTTTTGATCCCTCACTGTTTTGGTTCTGTTCTTGCTTCTTGGTCTCATGTTTTTCTATTAAAATTCGTGTTCTCATTTTCATCCTTTTTTTGTGATTTCTCTCTTTCCACCCACCCTTACCATTTCCATCCCTTTCCTTTGCTTACTGCTTTGACCAGATCTACCACCTTGCATGATTTGTCAGAAGATGAGCTTGAACATGCAACCCCTGTCATGGTGCTGACCCCTTCTAATAGGGAGGCTGGTAAGAAACAAGTAAAGCGAAGGTTTAGGCGGAAAAGAGAGACTGGAGACAATGGTGAGCAAACAGAAAAGCAAGGAAAGGGGAAAGACTGTAAATTGCATCCTGAGCCTGCAAGATCCAGCTGGAATGCATCTGATTCATCATCATCTTCGGATGAGAGTCAGTGGGCTCAGGCTAGGAGGAGAGCGAGAGAAAAGGCCAGAATTCCCAGGAGGGGGAGAAGGAGCAATAGATCATGCAGTAACCAGGATGGGCCCTCAAACAATAATGCTGTTGAACTTGTCACCTTGGGGACAATGGGGAAAAAGAAGCAAGAGGTGTCTGACCCTGAGAATCCTACTTTAAATCACCGCCGAAGAAGGGTTCCAAGGCTTAAGGAATCGCAGTCTTCAGCATCATCTCAGGAAGCGCGGATTTCCTCAAGAAAATGTGGGAAAAGCAAAGGCAAAAGCTACTACAGAGATCGGCAGCCTGTGTCTTTCCTTAGACACAATAAAGATACGAAGGACTGCTTTGCGGAGGCAGGCTCCGGCAGTGATGCTCTGGCAGTTCCAGATCAGGGAGCACCTGCGGGGGCAGGGCCCACTGTGACTGATGCTGTTCGGAAGCCTCCAGTGTTGTATGATGACTGGTCTGATGATTTAGAAGTATGCAGGTTAGTCCCTATATAAGAAAGATTTAGCGTTCTTAAAAGGAATTTCTCACTGCCGTGGGCTGAGTGCCCTTCTCTTGTCTGCTTTCTGTCACTGTTTCTCAGTAATAAACTGCTAGACTGGCCGTAAGAAATAACATGAAAACCTTTGCTACAGAGAAGTTAGCGTATCTCAATCTGAAGACACACTTCTCCTATTTCAAAACAGTAATCCTGCAAGGGAACTAAATGTTTTTGTTTTCTTCATTTTTCTTCATGAAGACGGTCACACTGTGTCCTCTGGCAGAGTATTACTGTGTTTTAAATCTCTAGCCAGAGGCAGAGAATGGGGCAGAGTGTCAGATAGCTCAATACAATGGGATATGGAGTTTTTCATTCCTAGGTGATCAGTTCAAATCCAGCTTTGGTCCCTTTTTGTCATTTTTCATTGCCTTACATGAAATAAATTTATGGTCTTGATTCAGTGTCCTCTAGAGCTTCCGTTATCACAGCAATCTGATGGATGGTTCCTGCAAAACACCCTCTCCGCTTGGGCATAAGTTGTACAGGACTTTGAACTGCTGAGCACCCCTATACTGTGAAAGCGTAGGGGCTCTTAGTTTGGTACCCATCACAAGGACTGAAACAGTACAAAGGGTGATTTGGCAGAATAAGCATTAAAACAAGCTTTGGGAAAGAAAACTCACCGCTCTCTAGTTCAGAAGTTCAGACTTCTGACGGTTTGATCACCTTGGTGTGAAGCACACAATCAAAAGGTGAGCATTTCCCCCTGGACATAAGAGCAAGCTGGCCACTTCAGAGCTAATGTCTGAATTTGGAGTAGACAGCTGGGTAGACTTGAGTTACTTAGTTTAGTGGTAAATGAAAATGCACCATCCCGTAAGTTTAACAGAACTGAAACAAGTATTTCTTTTTTTTGTTGTTGTTGTTGTTGTTCTCCTCAAACTTGTGAGCCAGCATTGACTCTCATCTACAAAGTGTAAATGGGGATCAGGCTTAGTTTCTTGATATGGTAACCCAAAACTTCTCACTCTTCTTTGCTGGGAAGAAATTTGCATGGAAATGTAAACACAGTCAGAATGAGGAAGTTCACAATGCCGCATCATGCAGTTTCACAGTATACTTCAACCTAGTAAGACTCGACAGAGATCCTAGTTTTAAAGAGAAAAAAGATAACATGTGGGCATTGTTCTTTTTTCATAGCAGGAGATGTAAGCCATTACTAATACAGCTAGTGGTATGCACTCCTTGTTACGCTTACCAAGTAAGAATGGACGTTTCAGTTGTCTGACCATTGTCTGTCATGGTAGTTTTTAAGATTTTTCAGAGTAAAGTCCAGCTGAGTTTGTACATCAGCTTGTACATCAGGACCGCACCCATGGCTTGGGACCTCTTCCCATTGCAGAAATGCAAAGAAACGGCAGCAGTGGTAAATATGTTACATATTTTTTGAGCACTTGAAGTATGTCTACATGGTATGATGCAGAGATGTGCACAGATAACTACCTTAACATCATCAGAGTTATCTTAAATTTCTGAACTCCCCAAGGCTGCCTGTATTGAAGATCCAGCATAGTAGGCACAGTATATATATAACAGGGCCATTTAATGATTATTATCTGAATATGAGCTACCCAAAAACTGAAATAAATTATTTCAGTATGGATCTTTATACAGGCTTATGTATACCATGTTAAAAAAAAAGAGACATTAAAGTAAAAGTTTTGTAATTGTCTTGTGTAGGTTAATCCTAACTGCTGCCTAAGTCCCCAAACTTAGACTTTGCTTTCAGATAGAAAGCAGACTGCAGGTTTTTATTTGTCTTCTCAACCCATTCAATTTTATTATAATTACTTGGGCACTTTCTGCAAGACTTGGAGATTGGTTCAAGGATGAACTTTTTGGATGTGCATGCAAACTTTTCAGCTAGACTCTTGTTTAGTAGAGAAAGGTTGAACATTTTTGATAGGTGTGTGTTCCTGGGCTCACTGTCAGCAGAAATGCTCTTGGAACAACCAGAGCTAAACTCAACACAGTTGATAACTTGGCCTGTTGTGCAAAATTTTTCAAGACAGTCATAATTGCATTTATCCTCATGTCAAGGGTAAAGATGTTTTGGTTTTTTTTTTGTCATTACTCAGTGTGTCGTACTGATGATAATACATCTAGGAAAAACATTACAAAATCAAATGTTAATTTTTCATAGCTGGTAAGTTGTCTTAATCAATTTGCAGACAGCTGAAGAAAAAGGAAGACATGTTTTTACTACTGATTCAGTATAAACTGTAGTTTCTGTTTTTCAGGGCAGGTCCAGGCACTTAATTGACTCATGATGTGAGTTTTTTCTTCAGATTCACAATCTTGCTTTTGAAACAAAAAAAGAATGACATTTCAACACAGATGTGTACATATACAGTAACCATTTTTCTGCACCAGAAATAAAAAAAAGGATTTTTTTTGTCCTGTTTATTCTAAGACTGGAATTGACATAGCTGGTTGGGATGTGGAAAATTTGTTTTCTTGAGATGTTTTTTCTAGCTTTTCTTCCTAGGTATTCATGTCTTCTAGCTGATGTGACAAAACTGACTGAGAGGAATGGCTCTCACCTAGGTGGGATTGCGTGGGAATAGGAGCGGAACAGGTATCTTGAACATCTCCTGGTGCCAGTTAGTTTGTCTTTAAGTGTTTGGGTAGGCATTTTTTTTTCCTTCACTTCCTCATGAATTCTTGGCAGTGAAACACATTTATATTCGCGCATAAGGCTATAAACAGTTTCCTCAATGTGCATTTCCCGCATGAGTGGGAATTCGACAGGGCACACGCTGTTCTGGCATGACCACGATAGTCATGCAGATAAAGTATAGTACCATGGCACAATATATACTTCTGCTAGCCTACACAATATATACTTCTGCTAGTCTAACACAGGCCTCTTGGTCATTTCAAGTAGGACATTTCCCCTTCCAGTGTCACTGTTTCTCTATTTCCAAAACGATGAAACAATGACATGACACCAACGATGATCTTTACAATCTCTTCCCTGAACCTATTCCTTTCTTCTGGAGTCCATTAGAAGGCAAGGTTTCTGCTTCTGGGATTAGGGATGACAATATAAGTTAGTTCTGACCATGCTGAGTTGTTTTGGCACCTAATTTTTCTTTTTTAGATTCACAGGGTAGGCTTTCTAAATCATACAGTTGGATCCCCCTTTTCCTAAATTGCCCTGTGTCTGATATTTTCTTCATATATACTGTGTTCTGCAATTTGCCACGTGGCTTGAGGCACAGCCTCAGAAATAGCTTTCTTTGATCTGCACAAGGGTAATCTCACTGAAGGTAAAAGCTATGTGTGGGACACGGTGAAGTGAACGGATTGTGAGGACTTAGTCCCATGGATTTTCACATAGAAATCACTAAGGAAAGAAAAAGGGATAGCTGGTATTACCACTAGTGTATCATAAGTGCTTTGTGTATTGGCTCTGAATTAATGTTGTGGTATCTTTATTATTTATGATGGGAGAATTGAAAGATATTTTCTCTTTGACTAGTTATGCTTTTGGTGTAAGCTCTTTTTATAGCACTGATGCAATCATTTCAGCAATAACACTGAACTGTAATTCTGTAAGCTGAGAGAAACCATGCATACTGAAATAAGATGGAGTTTCTCATGATGAAAAAAATGCATATCGGAAGTAGAATTTTGATTTTGTTGAACTCCTTGAATGACTCTATGTGCAGTCAGGTAAAGGAAGGTCCTCATTTAAGGATTAAATGGAAGAGCAGAGCATGCCAGAAGGCTGGTAAGAATGGGGAGAAGTAGTAAGGGAGATGATGAAGTTGATTCATGAAATCTGCAGAATCTACATTAAGAAAATTTTTTTAAAATCAGCTTAAAAAAGCTAGTGTATTAACTAAAAACCCATTATAAACTTAGGAAAAGACTAGGATGGTGTCGTGGTTTAGGCCAAATCAGCCACTGGGGACGTGGGGGACCACAGATGGGACTGACAGATGCTCCCCTCTACCTCTCTTCAAAAAGAGAGGCAGAGGAGGGAAAAAGAGACTTAAGAGTTTAGAAGAAACTAAACTACTTTAATGAGATATTAATAATAACATACAAGAAAGTAATGAAATATATACAAAACCGTATATAGCTCCCAAGATGACAATCACAACACTGGCTGGCACTGGGGCGGTCCCAGGCTGGACTCAGTGGCGGACGGGAACTGGATTCCAGGTCTGCCTTCAGGATCAGGACCAAAGGCAGACGATTGAAGTAAAGAGAGTGAAAGAGCAGAAAAAAAAGAGAGAGAGCAAGAGAGTAAGAGAGCAAGAGAGCGAGAGGGATCTGACCCTCAGCTTTTATAC